>APFE031274458.1:41009-59256 GCA_000404065.3 Pinus taeda | reverse complement strand
CCCTTTTGACTTCTTGACCCTATGACAAACCCTTAAGCACACAATGGGTGCTTTGACCTAAAACAAATTTACCTTGAGCATGAAACCCATGCTATAAAATAACAATAATAAATTTTCTTTTCTCTTTACATCAAATATATAAAATCAATGGTACATAGAATATTATGAAGACCAAACCTAGTTACATATTTCAAAAAATGAGAGAATTCTTGATAGATTCAATGAGGATTCTTTGAGCCCCTATTTCTCTTTTCATATATTTTGACAATGCTTGAGATTGTTCTTGAGGAGGCTTTGTGATGAAGCCCATGACATAGTAAAAAACTTCATTTTCTGTGAGAATCAAATCTAATCTCTTCTTCCATGCAAGGTAGTTTGATGTCCCAACAAGCTTATTGTTCTCCTTGCAAAAATTATTCATTTGATTTGTAGGTTTAGACATGAATATAAAGTACTTACTTGACAAATGAAGATGCCTCCTTGATGATGATGTCTTCTACTAGAGTGTGAGCTTTAGATTGAGGAAGGGATGATCTTCCTTCTTCAAAATGACAATGCTTCTTCTTCAAGATGAGCAAAAGATGTTCTTCTTCCTTCAAAATGATTGAAGTGTGATCTTTTCTTGAATATGAGGGAGATCACTTTGATTTCTTTGATGATGATGAAGTCCTCTTCTTGCTTCCTTTGGATGATGATGTGGAACGTGGGAGGCTTCCCAAGATGCTTCAAATGTGTAAAGTCCTTCGTTCTTGGAGATGGAGGTAGGGTCCTTGAGGTCTTCTTTTCTTCTTCCAAGAGTTCTTCCTTCAAGATGATGTGATACCTAGATCTTCTTGGTGCTCTTCCTCTTATATTCAACCCTTATGTATCATTTTTCAATTGGGTGATCTTCAAGCCGCGTTTCCTTGTCACCTTAGCTCTAATACCATGGTGAAAAATCTCGGGCAGCTAGATTAGATGTGCTTTTTCTTAACTTTGATAACTACTTGTGATGTTCTTGTTACCGCTCAAACTAGTAGGGGTCTTAAGAGGGGATTCTATAGAGAAACTACTAGGTCAAGGGCAACAATGGAGCGATAGCCCATTGTCACCTCAGCTAAAACTCCCTGCTCTTTATGGATTTTCATCGATGGGAGGAGTCCTTGTATGAAAGGAATCACAAAGAGGAATAGATCAGTGAGTGGATGGAGGGTTATTCCTAGGGTCTATTCACAAGAGAGGCTCAGATATTTGGTTTACTTGCTTCAGAAGCAAGGTGATTGGCTCTCTAGGAAGGGCTAAGGGGATACTTGAGTCTAGGCTTAAGGGATATGCCTTGACAAAGGGTTTCCTAGACTTAAGGATCCTAATGAAGAAATGGCTTCTAGGTAATCCTTGTGGAATTTGAGTTATAGATTTGTGGGACCACAAAGAAGCCATGTGGACCCAAACTAGGTCAAGGGTGTGAAATTGATCGACCACGGAGGTGCTTGACCTAATTAGGGAAGAGAATAAGATCAATGGACTGATTTTCTTTTGAGAGTTGAATGCATTGATCCAAATGAGGACACTAACACAAATCAATCTAGGGAAAGAATTGGTCTTGTGGCTAGGGCTTGCTATATCTTGGGATTCCACCATCGAAATTGCTTGAAATTTGTAGGACCTCTAGAGATAACCCCAATGCAATAGTAGACCAAAAATCGAGGTGTTTGGATGGCTACAAAGGGATTCGATTGATGCCTTAGATGGCCTATTATGGCTAGGCCTAGGAGAGGAAAAGGCGAGAAAATAATCTTTTAAGTGACCACCAATGGTTGGATTAGTGCCTTGCCTTTGGGAGAGATGGAGTCAAGGTGAATTTGTGATTTGGAGAGACTATACCCAATCAAGGCAACCTCTAGGCAACTTCGTATGGCAATTAGGGCATGAGAGCAGCGACTAGGAGATTTTATACTTCGATGTGCAAGAAATGATAACTTATAAAGGTGTATCCTTTTAGTTTTTGTAGCATTGGATGTGTTCTAGCCACGAAATTTGGTGGAGAGGCTGGAATACATGTATTCTCCAAAACCCAGAAATCGTTTACGAAAATTCCACCTAGAGACGACTTAATTAAAATAATTAATTAGTTTTTAATATTTCCTAAGTCTAAACTTAGGAAATATGATTAATTAAAGGGTATTAATTAAGTCATGGTGAGAATCTTCTAGAAAAAGACTTGGATCGAGTTCTAGTTAAACTTAGCCATCAATTAAGTTTTAATACTGGTCGTTGACGTCCCAACAAGAGATTATAAGAAGAAATTCGATGGGGCTTGGAGAAAACACACTAGCAGTTCGATTTCACTGGCAAATCAATTTCCAAAGTAGCAGTGTCGAGTTGCCGGAGAAAGAGCTAGTGAGCTTGAAGTAGTGAGAGGGGCAAGGATAGTAGGGTCAGAGGAAGTTTTTCCAGTTCTAGTGAGTGCACTACAGAGAGGCAGTAAGTGCCATAGAGAAGCAGCGCAGAGCCACGCAGAGGCAACGCAATGTTTCATAGAGGATTTCATATTTTGCTGGGGAGAAGTAGTGATTTAGTGCCAAAAGGCGGAGAGAGAGTCTAGAGGCCAAGAGGATCCATCTAGTGAAACCAATCAATCCAATGTGATTTCTTCCGATTTTTTTTTCAATTATGCAGGATCCATCTTCCAGAAAACAACTGATTAGATAGCAAGAGGGAAAGTAGTTCTGAGTTGTGTGGACGCAATACTGTGTAGATTGACGTAGTGGCTACACAGAGGTAGAAAAGAGCAGCTCAACTTGAGCCAAGGTTAGTGTTGGATCCCCTGTGGGAGTGGTACTCAGATTTAGTACTACATAATATTAAAACCCTCAGTTGTTGCATCGGTTTTCCTGAGTTGGGTTTTTTTTTTCCGGGACTTAGTCCAAAAATAACAAATAATTGTGTATTTGTGTGTGTGCGCATCAGTTCTTCCAACATTTTTATTTCTTTGCAGTATTTATTTTGTGAAGGTTGTAGTGTATTTGTTTTGATATTTGTCGTAGCACACAACAAATAATTTGTTTAATTAAATTAACAAATAGAACAAATGACATCAGTTAATGCAATAAGATTTGGGGTTAGCCGAATTTTCACATGGTATCAGAGCTCAGATTGAAGTTGGAGAGCTCAGTTGCAGGCTAGAAGAAGGAGCTTCGAAGCACTACGTAAGCAGCTATTCGAAACCCTAGGAGTTGCGCAGTCCCTTTGGCCAGGAGGGTCAATTTTGAAGAAAAGTTTATTTCTCTGAGAGAGTCGACAGAGAATAAATTTTCCAGATCAAAGATTACCAGAGGCAGAGGTAGAAGCGATATTTTCCTTGCAGAGCATATCTTCAGCTAGGACGTAGTTATTTTGCAGCAGTTTGCTAGTACATAATAGCGTCAGGAGGAAGGAAGAGCACACATTGAGGGAATTATTTCCTTAGGGAACTTGTAGTCTAGAAGTTCGATTTTTCACTGCAGAGCAACAATAGTTGTGAGCAGATTTGGCCACTCTAGCAAGGAGTGCATAGATCCAGCTAGCAGCTGCGCAGAGGAGAAGAGGAGTTCGACTATTTGTAGAAATGACATCAGCAAAGCAGAGAGATTAGGATCGGTTGGATAGATCTTCCAACTACGTGATCTGGAAGACAAGAATTTCCTGTCTTCTAGATGAATGTGATCTCAAAACCTACATCGATAACATGGTAGTTGTACCCACGAATGCAAATCAAATAAAGACCTACAAGAAGGAGATGGCAAAAGTAAAGAGGTTGATTCTTGATGGGGTTCAAGGTCGTGTGGTGTCTCACATAGCTAGCAAAGATATTGCCAAACAGATGTGGGAAGCTCTAGCTACGCTATACCAGGGATCTTCCCAGCAGCGAAAGATGTATCTTGAGGAGAAGCTAAGATGTACAAGGATGCAGAAAGGGGAGCGAATAGACCCCTTCCTTAGTAGGATTTAGGATGTCCGAGACCAGCGGTTTGCAGTAGGGTCAGTGCCCCAACCTACAAAATTGGTGCGGTTAGCTCTAAACAATGTTTCTGAATACTGACAGGTCTTCGTCCAGAGTATTTTGCACAGAGACAAGTTGTCAGAGTGGGATCGAATGTGGGTTGATCTGCATCAGGAGGAGATTAGGCGAGATTTGGTGAAGAGCACCATCAATGGCAGCAGCAACAGCAGTGGGACAAAGAAAGTGAAGGAAGAGGAGAATGTGGCCCTCACATCAAAGGGGCAGCGGGAGCAGAGCAAGAGGAAAAAGGACCTTTCCAAGGTCAAATGCTTTAGATGTGGTGAGCTTGGCCACTACAACACCCAACATCCTCTCAGGAAGAAGGATAAGGAGGAGAAGTAGGACCACACAACAGCTCATGCAAAGATCGACAAGATTCCCTCCATATTGGAGGAAGAGTTTGGCATGATCACCGATATACCTCTAGGAGTGAGGTGGGGTGATTTGGTTTTGTAGCCCCAGAGAGCTACAGGATGGGCAGGATTCTTGAGGAGGTCAATATCTTGAATCAGAACCTTGCTATGGGAGCCCACAATATTTCAGTAGCAAGATGGATTAGTGGCAGATGGTGCAGTCAGATGCCAGAGTGACAGATGCAGTGGCTAGTAGCGGTCAGATACTAGGCAACACAGTGTAGAGTTGGCAGCAATGTAGTTTGCAAAGAGTAGAGTTAGCAGCAGCACAGAGGCTTCAGTGACAACGTAGAGACTACCAACAGTCAGAGACTCGAGAGACAAATGCATCATACTGATCACAGTTGATTGAGTGTTTAGGATCCTTTTCAGTTGCAGTGGTTGCAGTGGTAGCAGCAGTAGATGGCGAGGGAGTTGTAGTGCAGATGCAGTGTTGGTAGCAGTTCAATAGGGCCTGCAGCAGCACAGACGCAACATAAATTAGAGTTGCGTTGTAACAGGTGGGAAACAACAGCCAGACGTCAGCAGCGTGACAAGAGGTGGTGCAGAGACAGGGTGCTGCTTCAGTGGGTTGCAACGCTAGAACACATTCTTCGCTAAAAGGGAGTGTTAGTTTTTGTAGCATCGAATGCGTTCTAGCCATGAAATTTGGTGGAGATGGTAGAATACATGTATTCTCCAAAACCCAGAAATCGTTTATGGAAATTCCACCTAGAGACGACTTAATTAAAATAATTAATCAATTTTTAATATTTCCTAAGTCTAAACTTAGGAAATATGATTAATTGAAGGGTATTAATTAAGTCATGGTGAGAATCTTCTAGAAAAAGACTTGGATCGAGTTTTAGTTAATCTTAGCCATAGATTAAGTTTTAATCGTGGTCGTTGATGTCCCAAAGAGAGACCATAAGAAGAAACTCCATGGCGCTTGGAGAAAACACACCAATAGTTCAGTTTCATTAGCATGATCGAATTCCAAAGTAGTAGTGTTGAGTTTCCAAAGAAAGAGCTAGTGAGCTTGAAGCAGTGAGATAGGGGCAGGGATAGTAAGGTCGAAGGAAGTTTTTCCAGTTCCAGTGAGTGCACTGTAGAGAGGCAATGCAAAGGTAATATAGTGCTTCAGAGGGGATTCTGTATTTTACTGGGGAGAAGCATTGATTTAGCGCCAAAAGCCAGAGAGAGTCTGGAAGCCAAGAGTATCCATCTTCTAGACAACAACTGATTAAATAACGAGAGGGAAAGAAGTTCCAAGTTGTGAGGACACAGTACTGCGTAGGCTGATGCAGTGACTACGCAGAAGCAACAAAGAGCAGCTCAACTTGAGCGAAGGTCAGTGTCAGATCGCCTGTGGGAGTGAGAATTTTCTCACTAGATTTATTGTCAGTCATTTCCCTTTATGGATTGCTAGATTTGAGCATCCATAGTCTTGTAGTCAGATTTACTACTACATAATATTAAAACCTTCAACTACTACACCGGTTTTCCTGAGTTGGGTTTTTCCAGGGACTTAGTCCAAAAATAACTGTGTATTTGTGTGTGTGCATCTATTCTTCCAGCATTTTTATTTAATCCGCAGTATTTATTTTGTGAAGGTTGCAGTGTATTTGTTTCGATATTTTCCATAACACACAACAAATAATTTTTTTTAATTAAATTAAAAAATAGAAGAAATAGCATTAGGTTCTGCAATAAGATTCGGGGTTAGCCGAATTTGCACATATCCAATAGAAATTAACCTCTAGGAACATTCATTCATTATACATGACACATGTAACATACACATCACTATAATAGATCGAAAATCCACAATTTTGCACAAATTAGAGGCAATTTTAGACCTAGATAGCAAAAATCCCAACAACATTCATGTGTCAAGATAAAAGTAAAGAATAGACATGAAAAGAACACTTACATGTACAACGAGTATATCCAATCACCAAATCAAGACAAATTTGAAGCTCCAAGATCAAGAGAATAGTATCCAAACATCAAAATTAATCCATGAAATCAAGCTTGTCCTCCAAAAGGGAATGCAAAATTTTCACAAGACCTATTAACCCAAACAAGTTATGATGAGAGGAATGAATGAACCTCTCATCAATTTATATCATCTCTAAAGAGTTCGATTTGCCTAATTAGGCCTAATTAAGCCCCAAATAATAAAATAATGTGCAATAATAATATCCCTTGGTGACATGTCCACCAAGATAACTCAATAACATAAAAATAAGCCTCTCAAGAGGGAAGAATAATCGACATAATGAGTCGTTGGGCCATTGAGAAAGCCTAATGAAGTCCAAAGTGAGCCATGGTGAGAAAATGGACTCCAAACATAATGGACAAGGGTTTGGCCCCTTGTTTTCCAAGCAAGTCACATGTGGTGCTCCCAAGTGGGTGTGGGGGCACAATGACACCATCTGTAGAGGCTAGGATGATGACATAAGTGCTCCCTTTGTCTTCTACAATGAGACACATCCTCATCTGGACCCTAGAACCTCTGCCAAGTGTGTGGTACAAGTATGAAGCTGAGTGGGTATGGTGATTCTAGTGAATCATCCTCATCAAAAAGGTTGAACACAAGCAATCACTGAATAGTGTTGGGAATCCATGAAGTACTCTCTACTATGGTGGAGACCTATGGCTTTCAATGCTCACCCTACAAGTGCCAATGTCGCCCTCTAGAGGGCTTGGACCCCATATAGGGAGACCAAACCACAAATGGAGACCCACTTGCAATCCTGCATAAGATCCAATGCGTCCCCTTGCCCTCCAGTACAACAAATCATTAGAGAAATAAAGTAAATGAGCTTACAAGTCAAAGAATCAAGTGGGCAATTCATTGTGGCTTGCCCTTCCATAGTGGGCTTTGGCATGTACAGGTGCCTCCAAGCTCAATAAGGGGGTTAACCAAGGACCCTATTAAGCGGTTTCAACCTTTAAAGGGGGTGACATGTCCATGGTACATCTATCAATGGGTAGGTGGCATGTGATGTAGTGATGGAACGAAGTGGGGATCAGGGGAAGGATCTAGGCCACATGTCATGGTACAAGGGTAGCTATAATGAGGGAAGCCCACACTTGGGTACATGAGTGTAGGAGGGAGCAAATCGTGGTACATGAGCTACACTGACCTTTGTTTTACCACCTTCTTCATTTGCCTTCTGCCTTTGATTGATTTTTCTTCATAACTGCTCGGGGCTCCAGGGGATGAGAACATGATGTGTAGGATATGGTAGTAAGTACCCCCTTTTAAGGTGGGGTATTTCATCGCCCACTAGGGGTTGGGACAATCATGTGTTCTTGAATGTGGAGGGGGCTCATCTAGGGCCCATAGGAACTAAGGTGATGGCCATAAATAAGGGGTAGAGCTCATGTTTACCTTTTGCCCACATGCTAAATTTGTATGTCCCGACCATCTTTTGATTTTTGTGGTACATTTCCTGTTGAGAGTGGCCAAATTATGCATTTTCTTTTATTTTGAGCTGCTTCAACTTCCGGGGCATCGTTCCAGGTCCGACCCAGAGTGTGGACAAGGGGAGGGGGAGGCTAACCCTACATGGACCCAATGGACCCATGTGGACCCGAATGGGAAAAGTGATGAATGGGTTAAAATGGGCATAGGGGAGTGATGTATATGGTGTCGGGAAGCAGGACCACGCAATCAAAATCGAGATTTCCCATGTAGTGCCAGCCCTAAAGCTAAAGGCCAGTAAAGGAGATCCCATAGGACTAGGATACAAGGTTAACCACCAAATTGGGCAAAGGAGACAAGAGTACAAACCCATCCCACTCTTTTTGCCGAATCCCCCCACCAATCCATGCCCAAAGTGTCCAGACAAATAAGCAAAATCACTCAACTACACCAATGAAAAGCCATACCTTCCGGGTTAGGATGCCCACCTTCAAACACACAATCATAACAAATGGGTGAGGGACCACATGGATGGCTTAGGTGGCGAAGATAATGGCACATCGAGGTAGTGGCTGCTAGGGGTTGCTGGTTGTTGGTTGAGGACCTTCCAGGAGAAAATTTTCTCCTATGCTTACTACCCATGGGTAGTGGGTAACTGTTCTTTTACTTTAACTTGATGAGCTTATAATTTTCTTCTTCTTATCTTGATTATTATGGTGTTCTTATCATTAAAAAACTACCAAAACATGAAGATCAATAGAACAAATGGACACAAGATGTAGGCTACTAGCCAGGGCCAAAACCTCTCCTAGAGAGGAAGACCCACAATAAATTCTTCTCTTCTTATAGAATCTTCAAATGACGAATTCCAAGAACTTTAGACCCAAGACCAAGACCCTTCCAAGGCCAAGTCAATCTCCCTTCTTGATGACCTTTCCTTCTCAAAGTCAAAACCTGTCAAACAACTTCCAACAACAAATTTCAGCCCTCCAACAATTGCTACAACTTCGTGTTAAATTTTGCAAATTAAAAATTTAATTTTTGAGATCATAAACCATAGAAGATAGTGAATGAACAACATGACACAGGATTGGTCCAAGACCAGGGAAAAACCCCACAATGGGGGAAAACCCTTTTTAAAATGTTCTTCTATTAGATCATCTTCAAATGTTCAGCAAAAATACATAATCAGAGTAGAAAACCCATTTTACAAATAATAGTAGTAACAACCCTTTTTAATATGACAACTTCAAAATACCACCACAAGCCTCCAAAAGCTTCCAAAACAAGAGCAGTAGACACAAGTGCGTGAACAAAGTGCACAAGTACGAGAGCTAAATACTGAGAGCAATATTCTCCAAATGCAAGACCATAATGCTATTGAAGCGAGGGCAATATACCAACAATCAAACTTTGGTGCGAAAGCAATATCAAGAATATAATATCTCTGGAGCGAGATCAATAAAAGAGCTAAATACTTCTAGTGTGAGAGCAATAGCAACTGCAATAATACTTCTCTGGAGCGAGAGCATTAACAACAACAAATAACAAGAGCATAAACCACAAGTGTGAGAGTTGAACGAGAGTTCTGAGATCTGTCAATAAATTTGCTAAACGATAGATCTGCCAAACAATAGATCTGCCAGATAATAGATCTGCCAAACAGTAGATTTTCCAAACAATAGATCTGCCAATGATGATAAGAGATCTGCAAATCTCTAATAGATTTGCTACTGATAAGAAGAGATTTGAGAATGATGATAAGAGATCTACAAATCTGCAATAGATCTGCTACTGACAATAAGAGATTTGCTACTGATTATAAGAGATCTGCCAATGATGATAAGAGATCTGCAAATCTGCAATAGATCTACTAGTGATAATAAGAGATCTGCTACTGATAATAATATATCTCCCAATGATGATAAGAGATCTGCAAATATGCAAAGATCTGCTACTGATCATAAGAGATAAATTACTGATGTGAGGGCTTGAGGACCAATGAGAGAGCTAGATCACCAAAGTGAGAGAGAGAGAGAACTTGATGTGTTGCAAATGAAGGCTTCTCTTCAATATATAGAAATCTTTGAGGCAAAATCCCTTCCTCGAATTAAGTGTTTTGGTAGCTCCTAGAGTGATCCATTCGAATTAGATAACTCAAGTGGTTTTATTTTGCACATGTTTAATTGGTTTATAAAATATTTTTGAAATAACTCTTGCTCTTATGAAAAATAATTTTCTCTTGAGAAATAATTCGCTTCAAGGGTGAAAGGGGTTAACCACATAAAGTGATTTCTAGGGAAATTTCTCCGTAGTTGCTCAAAAATTCAACAATCTCTCTCAAACAGGGAGGAATTTCTGTCAATAAAGCCAAAACTATTGTACCTAGCAAATCATCATGACTTATGTTGAACATTCTCGAATCTAAAGAAGAATACTCATGGCAGGGGAGCTACTGCTACCACCCTAAATCCAAGCTCAGCCAAATAAAGGTTAAGAAACCTTCACTGGGGAGTCTCAACCTTCAACTTGGTCCAAATAATCATTGGGGAGCCAAATGCTTCCACTCGACATCAGGGAGTCACATGCTACAACCTGTAACAAATAACAATGAGGAGACTTATGCTATCACCCGAAATGAATACCGCTCAGTCAATAAGACTAAGAAACCATAACATCTCAGCACATAAGTTGAGAATCCACAATATCTCAACTCAAAGGCTAAGAATCCACAATAACTCAACTCAAAGGCTAAGAATCCATAATAACTCAGCTCAAAGGCTAAGAATCCACAATAGCTCAACTCAAAGGCTAAGAATCCATGTTGTTCAAGAACACCAACATCTTCGAACTTGAGCGAGATACAACTTACCATAACTGGTAAGGATCACCATCCGATCTAAAGTAGCCAGCATCCATTGGCCACATGGGTGGGAAACAAGATGCATGACTGGGGCATACTCCTGATTGGAGGTCCCTCATCCCCAAGAGCTCACTAGATCAATTCCTCATCCCTGGTTGTTTAACCAGGGGGGAAGAGAACACATCTCAGTGTTCTTGATTAGTCAAGTCTCGAACCTGAAAGAGGTACATCCCTTAATCCAAGCATATCTTTGAAGACTAGAAATTTCTTCTTCGGCAGTGCTTTGGTAAGTGTATCAACAATCTTCTCATTAGTCTGAATATGGTGGAGTCTATACCATGTCTCGAATGAAATGATATCTGATTTCAATGTGCTTGGATCTGTCATGAAATACAAGATTCTCAGACAATCGGATCCCACTCATATTATCACAAAATATCACTGTAGTATCCATGACTTGCTCAAATAACTCTCCAAAGAGTTTTCTTAACCAAACAACCACAACTAGCTAAGCTAGCAGCAATATACTTAGCTTCTGTGGAACTGAGAGCAATTGATTTATGTTCCCTGCTCATCCAAGAGATCATGGCAGGTCCCAAATTGAAACAACATCCTGAAGTGCTTTTTTCTGTCCACAATGTTGCCTACCCAATCAGCATCAATGTAACCATGGAACTTTATGTTTCCAGTAGTATATCGAAGACCGAAATTAATTTCCCCATGCAAATATCTAAGCACATGCTTAGTAGCAACCCAGTGATTATGGAAAGGCTTGGTCATGAATTGACTCAAGGTGTTTACAACATAGCAAATATCAGGACGAGTGTTCACTAGGAACACCAATGCTCCAATCAACTGGTGATACTCAGATGGATTGGATAAATCAAGTCCGTTTCTTGAAATTCATCTCCATGGGAGTGCTCATAGCTTTACAAACCTTTCCAATAGCTTTACAACATACTTCCCTTGGGAGAGAATAATTTTGCCAAGTCTCTGCCAGACCTCCAGGCCCAAAAAGAAGTGTATCAACCCAAGGTCTTTCATTTCAAATTCAGAGGCAAGCTCCCTCTTAACTGAAACATTAGAAGTTTATTACCTGTCAAAAACAAATCGTCTACATATAATACCAAAATCAAAGGCATACCTTGTACAACTTTGAAGTAGAGGTTTCGATTAACACTGCTCCTCGTGAATCCCAACTTTACTTAGTAGCTGTAAATGCGAAAATACCAAGCCCTGGGGGCTTGCTTTAAGCCATAGAGTGCTCTCTTCAATTTGCATACATGGGTTCTTTTGTCATGTACCTCAAAGCCTTGAGGTTGTTCAACATATACTTCCTCCTGAAGAGCACCATGGAGAAAAGTTTTCTTGACATCCATCTGATGGAGAGTCCACCCTTGACTAGTAGTGAAAGAAATAATAGAGCGAATGGTGGTATAGCGAGCAACAAGAGCAAAGATGTCTTCATAATCAATTCCCTCTTTTTGAGAGAATCCTCGAGCCACAAACCTTGCTTTATGTTTTATTTTGAACATCCACTTTGAAGTCACAATTGATTTTCCCTTAAATCTAGGAACAACTTCCCATACATCATTTTGCATAATGGATTCATATTCTTCTCCCATGGATTCCTTATATACTTGGTGCTTTTCTGCTTCTTCAAATGATTGAGGTTCACTTTGTATGATAGAACTCATAACAACAACAGAGTTTTGATATCGACTGGGATTCTTGCTTTCCCTAAAAGTGTCCTTGGGAGCAGTATGTTTTTCAACATCCTGTAGAGTATCAAGAAGCCATAAAGGCCCTTTCTTATATGGAGGAGGATCTAATAGATCC
Source organism: Pinus taeda (assembly GCA_000404065.3). NCBI lineage: Eukaryota > Viridiplantae > Streptophyta > Pinopsida > Pinales > Pinaceae > Pinus > Pinus taeda. The sequence continues at coordinate 46,708 of APFE031274458.1, read as the reverse complement.
ATAGGCTCATGATCAGGTTCATGGGTAGAGGGATCCACGTCATCATTTGTTTCTTTAGAAGAGATAGAAGGAGGACTAATTATTACTTTTTCAAGAGCTACATCTTCATCAAATGTTACATTTCTGCTGAAGTCTATTGTTCTTTGACCAGATATATAAATTCTAATTGCTTTAGAATCTTCACAATAGCCCACAAACATACCTTTCTTACTTGAAGCCTCAAGCTTGTTCCTCTTTTCTTTTGGTACATGAAAATAAACAGGACAACTAAAGATCCTTAAATGACTGACATCGGGTTTCTTGCCTGTGAATACTTCTTTAGGAGTCTTTCATATAATGCTCGATGAGGAGTCTTGTTTTATACATATACGATTGTGTTGACAACTTCTCCCCATAGGAATTTTGGCACATTCTGATCATGTAGCATGGCATGAGAAGCCCACATGATAAGTCTATTCTTTCTTTCTGCCACACCATTCTGTTCAGGATTATATGGTACAATGGTCTCTTTCTTGATACCATCTTCTCTGCAAAAGTCAATGAATTCATTTGAAATGAATTCTCCTCCATTATCTGATCTGAAGAATTTTATTTTCTTTCCAATTTGGTTTTCAATTAGTGCTTTGAAATTTTTAAACATATCAAAGGCTTCATCTTTGTGCTTTAGAAAGTATATCCATGTTTTTCTAGATAAATCATCCACACAGGTGATATAATACAAATATCCACCTATGGATGTCACTGGCACAGGTCCACACAAATCTAAATGAATTAGTTGTAGGATGTCATGAGATTTGGTACTGCTAGAGGGAAAAGGCCCTCTTGTTTTCTTTCCACTTTCACAACCAAGGAAAACACCATCATGTTTTGATTGGATTTCTGGCATTCCATTAACCATCTTCTTTACTTTGCGCAGTGCCTTATAATGAGTATGAGCATGAGAAAATCTGCGGTGCCATAACTCGATCTGATTGAAATTGCATTCTTGAGGCATAGCTTTAATAGGTCTCCCATTGACCTTGTAAAACCCCTCAACTCTCGATCCAAGAGTAAATGCATTTTTCATGTTTGTTTTCTCTGGCTAGGTTAACACCTTTCCTTTTATAAAAGCCACCTTCATTCCTATATCTTTTAGAGCAGATATAGACACAAGATTTTTCTTTAGACCATGTACATATAAAACATCTTGAAGATGAATAGTCTCTCCAAGATCCAAGTGAAAAGGCATTGAACCAAACCCTTTTACAAGGTATGTAGTGTTATCTCCATGGATAATGTTTAAACCAGTCTCCCCCTCCACCAAATTAGAGAGGACTTCTTTATAACCAGAGCAGTGCCTAGAGGCACCACTATCCACTAACTAGCTATCTAAAGAATCTGGAGGAGAAGAACTAGACAAAGCTGAAATCAGATTGAGAAGTAGCAGCATTATGAGGTACTCAAATTGAGAAGTAGCAACATTATTTTCATACGTTGTATTTTTGTATCTCTTTTGAGGACGAGGCTCTTGATCATGATCACTGCAAGCATTGCTTCTTCCTCCATAATTCCGCCTTTTTCAATCAGGACACTGATTATTGTATTTACTGCTACTCCTTTGATTGTAAGAGGATCTTCTTTCTAGACAATCTCGAGCATAGTGCCCAAGCTTGTGACAGTTAAAGCATTCAACATTCCTCATGCTATTCTTGAAAAACTTGGGTTTGGACTTTGGCATAGAATATTTTCCCTTTCCTTTCTTCTTTAGATGGTTCTCCTTCTTCATGTCTGAGAATTCTGCCCCTTGAAATCATCCTTGATTCTTTTTGCTTGCATCTTCCGATCAATTCATCAAAAGTTGGCAAAACATTGTTATTGTTGATAGTAATAATGAATACTTCCCAAGCTACAAGAAGTCCATCAAGATGTTGATTTTTGAGTAGCTTGGGAGGTACTCCAAGCCCAGGGTTCAGGATTTGGAGGTTGGAGCACCACAAAATTCATTTGTGGGCTTGGAACCCAAGGTTGGGGTTTTGCACCCATCGATGTCTGGGCCAAAACCATGAGGCATTTTCTACATGTGATAAATGGAGATGATAGAGGACGTTGAGGAGAATCCAACGCAACAAAAATCGTCGAAATTCGAGTTGTAGAAGATGAGCTATGAAATTTTGAAGTTAATGATGGGTTTTTGGCACATAAGTCATGTAGGCTTTGAGTAAATGTCCCAAAATACATGACTATTCGTGGAGCCCTTCTAAGGAGTATAAATAGAAGGTGATTGAGGTTCATTCTACACATCCTATGTGCAACAAATCACATGGAAGAATCGTCTAAAGTAGCCGCAGCACTAGGAAGACAAGGTCGAAGATTACAGGGGTGACTTTTGAGGTTTGTTTTGGGTCTGAATTGTAGGAGAGACAACCACAAGCATTGAGGATAAATCTAGGCACTTGTGCATAATTATTGGAAAGGCCTTTCTCTGTGGTTAGTAGGTCAAAACCTGAAGTAAATTACAGTAGGGCCGCATCCCTGTTCTGAGCCATAATAGAGGTACCGTGAGGCCTATTTCAAGGCTAGAAATCAGCCTTAGGACTAGCGTGCGGGAGCAGGTGAATGAGAAGGGAAGGCCGCAGATAATGTTGGACTGTTGTAGCTGTTTTGGAGGGTTGTAACATTTCTATTGGGTGCCCTAACCAGGAAAGTATGCTACAACAATATGCACATCCGAGAGTTGTGTATTTGTTGGTGGTTTCAAGGTGGTTTTGTTGCTAGGTGGATGGTCCATGTGTGGACAGTTTTGTTGCAGGCTGTGGGAGCCAATTTGAGGGCTTGACTTGGTGATTAGGAGCCTTTTCTAGGAGCAGATCCTACAGTGATTAGATTGGTTGCCATTGGACTGGTGGAGGGCAGCATGTTGGTAGCCCTTGACAAGCAGTCATAAAGGGAGTTTGACAACTGAAGTTTGGGTGAAGTTGTGGAGCCTAATGTGCAGTACATTGATGGACTAGGGGACTGCTAGATTGGAACATTGGATCTCAAGTGTTGAATAGCTTAGAGGAGCAGATTAGATCAATCCGTGTTCATTGTAGTAGAAGTGACTTGCAGCAGTGATAGGTGGCAACCCTCCTGGAGACTCTAGGTGTTGTCTCTTGATGGACTAAGGGGCATCTACAGAGCAGAACGAAAGTGAAGGACCAGCAGGATGAGATACAACATAGAGGATGTGATTGTGCATTAGAGCAACGAGATTGCCATTGTATCTTGTATTCTTGTACTTGTGGATAATTGAGGGCCAGTATCCCTTGTACGAGAGCCCTAGACTGTTGTATTACTCAGTTGGTTTAATATAATGAAGATTGGGTTGTGTACATATTTGTACAATATTTTGTAAAAATTTGTCTATACTTGTGCATGTGTGATTTACTGCTATTTATGTTCCACAGTGCAAAGTAGCTTTGTTGAGATTCTTGGTTTGGTAGCATATGAGATTTTAAGATTCTATCCTAGATCCCAAGATCGTGGATATTCAACATGGTATCAGAGCATGTCTAAGCTACTTTGGGAGACAATGAATCAGAGTGTGCGCAACGAAGTACAATTTGGGTTGTGTACATATTTGTACAATATTTTGTAAAAATTTGTCTATACTTGTGCATGTGTGATTTACTGCTATTTATGTTCCACAGTGCAAAGTAGCTTTGTTGAGATTCTTGGTTTGGTAGCATATGAGATTTTAAGATTCTATCCTAGATCCCAAGATCGTGGATATTCAACATGGTATCAGAGCATGTCTAAGCTACTTTGGGAGACAGTGAATCAGAGTGTGCGCAACGAAGTACAATTTAGGAGGGAGTTGGTCATGTTGTAGGTGAAGGTGTCACTACAATGTCGAAGTTGCAAGCTGGTCTCCGATATGAGGACAGGTTGGAGGGGTTGTCCAACTATAGTCCATGGAAGGAAAGGATCAAGTTGGTCTTGCAGGTCAACAGGATCTGGGAGTTCACCAAGAAAGCCATCAAGAAGCCAACTGACCCAAAGGAGCTGGAAGTGTATGAGGATTTAGAGACGAGGGCAAGATTGATCATCTTAGATGGTGTGAAGGATCCCCTAATACCTCATTTGTCTAGGAAGAACACTGCACATGAGATGTGGATGGCTCTTCAAAATTTGTTCCAGAATAAGAATGAGAACTGGGTACTGGTATTGGAGGATAAGTTGAAGTCCAAATGATAGAAGGTGAAGGAGTGACTTTGTATTTGACGAGGTTGTCTCAGTTTAAAGATGAGCTTGTTGTCGTCAATGTGACTATTTCAGATTCTAATATGATGAGGATTGCTTTGAAAGGGTTCACTAAGGAAAGGAAGCCCTTCATCATGGGGATCATTGCTAGACTGAAATAGGCTGTGGGACAACTTCATTCAAAAAGAGTTGTGAGACGAGGATCTTCATACAAAGAAGAAGGCTTTCGATGATGATGTGGCACTTGCAGCACGAATGAAGGGTAAGCAAAAGAAGGACTTGAGTAAAGTCAAGTGTTTCAACTGTGGCGAGATGGGTCATTCTTTGTCGAAATGTCCAATGAAGAAGATGACGAGAGATGATGAGAAGAAGAAAGAGAAGCAAATAGTCGGTGTTTACACCTTTGCTGAGATAGATGCTCTCACTAGGAGGTTGGAAGAGGAGGACTTTGCTATGATCTCTCATTTCTCGCAAGGTACTATCGATGAGGATGGATGGTATGTAGACAGTGGTGCATCAAAACATATGACAGGGTCACAGGAGATTTTCAAGACTCTAGCTGAATGGGACTCGAAGTTGCACATGGTGTTGGGCGACAAGAGTCAGTAGGAGATTCGAGGATCGGGAGTTGTGCCATTCAGGATGGAGATAGGAAGGGTGACACGGGTCTTGGATGTACTCTTTGTACTAGGACTCAGATATAGCGTGATATATGTCTCGATGATCGAGAAGAAGGGGTTTGAGGTCTTATTCCAGGATGGGAAGGCAAGACTCAAGCCCAAAGGCTCTAGCTCCGCAGGTATTGTGCTTGGAGTTAGAGAGCATGGTCTATACAGGCTGACAGGCAAGCCTATAGATCATGGGAAGAAAAAGCAGGTGGACTAGGTTCAAGTTCCAAAGAAGAAAATGTAGGTGCAGGCTTCAGAGGGGTAGGTATAGGTTCTAGAAAAGAAGGTCCAAGTTCTGGAAACTTAGGGAGAGTCGACTTCTAGAGGGATTTTGCAGATTCAGAGGGAGAATCTGCTGCCCAAGAAGAGTGCGTGGTCAATGGGGAGCAAGGGTGCTCCTACAACTACTAAGAAGGAATCATGGAGAGAGTGGAAGACATTCTAGGAGGAGAAGAAGAAGCAAGATGCTTCTAGTGACAACGACACTTCTGAGAGAGGATAGTTCATACTACAAGGATTGCTACAGTTATAAGCGCCAGGAGTTGGGCGAGTGTTGTGAGTAGTGATGATGATGATGAGTTACTTCCTAGTCTTGGAAATGCCTCTGTCGCTGTTGCGGGATTTTATCCCCTAAGGCTCTTGGGTGGAACCCTAGCAGACTGAAAGTTGTCTAAATCAAGAAACATACACACACACAGCCATTATGCTAGAAAAAGTTATTTCTAAGGTGAGAAGGACGTACCTCAGGTCCTACGTTTGGGTAGTTCCTCAAGGGTCCAAACCCTTCTTCACGTCCCTTCCGCTCCTTTG
>APFE031274458.1:4056-28294 GCA_000404065.3 Pinus taeda | reverse complement strand
CTCACTCCAAGATGTCATAACAAAGGGATGAACATCCAATCACAAGGAAACAAGGGTTTCCTGTACAAAATGGGGGAAGTGTAGAAGGCACAAGGGTCTTCAGACCTCATCAGGGGGAAATCTCAGTATAATAACCTTTCTCTATACTCTCTCCTTCTTTAGGCCTTCCCTTTGGTGTCATTTTATACCAATTCCAAAGTATTTTTTTAGTTAGGAATTGGTTGGGGACAGTTGAGGCCACGGGCACTAACAGGTGATCAGCAGGTAAAACCCGCGATATCCGCCCGCAAATAAGGAGTTTTATTTTTTAAGTGTTTTAATACATATACACGGGTTGGGTATATATGAACCCGCGTAGACACGCGTTTAACTCAGGGCAATGTCGCGTACAGGGAATAAAACACTGTTTTTTAGATTTTGGACCAGGTCTGGAAGGAGGGGTTGCCCTAGGCCATGAATTCAGCATCACAAACCATAATAGTGAGATTTGGAGCTATAACAGTCGCTAAGAGGGAGTGTTAATTTTTGAGTAGCTTGGGAGGTACTCCAAGCCCTAGGGTTTGGGGTTTGGAGGTTGGAGCACCTCAAAAGTCACTTATCGGCTTGGAACCCTAGGTTGGGGTTTTGCACCCATCGATGTTTGGGCCAAAACCATGAGGCATTTTCCACATGTAATGGGTGAAGATGATAGAGGACACCGAGGAGAATCCAACGCAACAAGAATCGTCGAAATTTGAGTTGTACAAGATGCGTTATGAATTTTTGAAGTTAATGATGGGTTTTTGGCACATAAAAGTCATGTAGGCTTTGAATAAATGTGCCAAAAGACATGTCTATTCATGGAGCCCTTCTAAGGTGTATAAAGAGAAGGTGATTGAGGTTCATTCTACAAATTCCATGTGCAAAAAATCATGAGGACGAACCATCTAAAGCAGCCACAACACTAGGAAGACAAGGTCAAAGATTACAGGGGTGGTTTTTGAGCTATATTTTGGGTCTGAAGTGCATTAGAGACAAATGCAGGCATTGAGGATAAATCTAGGAACTTGCGCGTAGTTATTGGAGAGGCCTTTCTCTGTGTTTATTAGGTCTAATCCTGAAGTAAATTGTAGGAGGGATGCAACCCTGTTCTAAGCCACAACAGAGGTACTATGATGCCTATCTTAGGGCTAGAAGTCAGCCTTAGGAGAAGGTGAATGAGAAGGGAAGGTCGCAGCTAATGGTGGACTGTTGTACCTGTTTTGTGTTGATTTGGGGTAGCATCGGATGTTCTCTAGCCACGAAATTTGATGGAGAGGTTGGGACACATGAGATCTCCAATACCCAGAAAGGGTTTGGACAAATTCTAAACAGATTAGGAGATATTAAAATAATTAATATTTTTAATGGAGTCCCTAAGTGTAAACTTAGGGAAAATAAAATATTAATGTGTATTAATATGAATCTGTGTTAGAGTGGTCCAAAAGACATGGATCAAACCAGATCTAATTGTAGCCATTGATTAGGGACTTAATCTCGGCTATTGAGATGTCAACAGGAAAAGTTTTAGAGGAGGCTTGAGAGTCACTTGGAGAATACACCGGAGTGATCAGTCATTCTATTCTTTAGAGCGGGTTTTGCTAAGAGAGATAGAATTAGTGATCGGGAGATGCATTTGAGGGGCATTTGAGTATAGAGAAACAAAGAGGCAAAGATAGTGACGGGAGAGTAGCGCAGTAGCCAAGGAGAGTGACACAGAGCTAGCCAAGGCTCATGTAGGGCAACGCAGAGGTAGTTAGGAGCTACGCAGAGACTCAGAGAGGCCAGATTTGCTGATGCAGAGGGCTTGAGGGCTGACGCAGGGCCTCTCAGGGTTGACACAGACCCATTTGGGGTGACATAGGGCCAACGTGAGGCAAAGAGGGTCTGACGCAGTCCAGAGAGAGGTTGACGCTGGGGTTTCTAGGGCAGATTTGTGCTGAGTAGCTATAGGAAGGATTATCCGGGGTTTCAGCTAGAAGATTTGTCAAAAATTGAGAGGTATTACTGCCAAGGAAATTCTTTGTTGGGTAGGCCGGTTTCGACACCCAGATTGTACTATGATATTGCGTAATAAGAAAACCCTCAGATAGCTGCACCGATTTTCCCACATTGGGTTTTTCCGGGGACATTAGTCCAAAAGTAATGGTGTCATATGGCGTGTTTGTTTCTGTTTCTTTTAGTTGCTGATCTGTAATATGTTGAGCATGCACTGGTGTTTATTTTCAGTGTTTCCATTGTAAATAACTTGTTAAGGAAAATAACAAATAGGTAGGAATAAATCAGATAAAGTGCATGGATGGTTTCTAACTAAGTAAACTTAGAAACTTCAACATGGTATCAATCGTGATTGCAAATCATAGGAGGACTAAAGGACATCAACCGAACGAAGCAATAGCAACAGAAAACAGTGGTCCCGAGGTGACAGACGCTGTTTCTAGTAGAGCAGCAACAAGGAAGGGTGATATAGTCCCTGCGTCATCAAGGGTGAGCTGGGAAGAGGCAGCACAGAGGTTAAGGAAGGCAAAAGAAGCCTCACGTAGAGCCACGTAGTAGCTGGGAGGGCTAACGCAGTTGGCTGAGGAGGTTGGGTTACTGGTGCCAGGATTGCGCAGAGCCTAGGAGCTCTCACCTTCAGGTTGCTGGGGTTTAGAAGTCTGCAGGAATATTGCAAAGTGGAGTTCGTGAGATACTGTAGCCAGAACAATACCTGACAGAGCAAGGCTAGAGGAGCTGCTACGAAGGGTTTCTAGCCGAGGAACCCGGATCAGTGGTGTAGTTTCACAAGACGATCAGAGTAGGGGGCATCTTGACAATGGTAGAAGGATTTCCAAGAGGGAAATCAGGACTCAGAGGGAGTCTAGAAGAGAACTTCCAGACGAGAAGTAGAGACTCAGAGGAGTCGAATAGAGAACTTCCAAGAGGGAAGTAGAGGAGCATCATGGCAGTACACAGAGTAAGACACTAGGATAGACTAGATGGAGTGTCGAACTTCATAGTCTGGAATCCGTACTTGACAGGAATCGTGTCAAGAACTTCGCCTTGAAGGTAATAGCTATCCCAGTCGACCCCAATGATAATGACAGGTACAAGGAGGCGATGGTGAGGGCCAAGAGAATTATTCTTGACAGGGTCAAGGATCATGTAGTACCACACATAGACGAGAGGGAAAGGTTATTTGAGATGTGGGAGGCTCTCAAGACGGTGTACCAGCATATTTCTGTGTAGAGAAGAATGTTGCTTGAGAATCAGTTGAGGTTGTATCAGATGAAGAAGGGAGAATTGATTGACACCTTCCTCAGAGGATTGAATGAGATCTGAGATTAGTTCACTGCTATAGGGGCGACACCGGATCAGGAGTTGATGGTGAGGACAACCCTGAATGTTGTCTTAGAATACTGGGAAGTATTTGTCTAGAGTATACTAGGCAGAGGGACACTTCCACGTTGGGACGAGATTTGGGTAGCTCTTCGCCAAGAAGAGATCAGACGGCAATCAAAGACGGGTAGCAGCAACAAGGGGATCAAAGTCAAACAGGAGGAGGAAGATGTTGCCCTAGCATCTGAGGGAAAGCAGGAAAAGCGAAAAAAGAAGGATCTCTCCAAGATCAAGTGCTTCCACTGTGGGGAGCTGGGTCATTATGTGATCCAGTGTCCAAGGAAGAGGAGTAAGGGAGAGTCTTCCGAGACTAAGGCAGCGCGAGCACGACAGAGAAGGAAGTTTTGACAGACGATGATTGTGCCATGAGTGCACATGCGCCACTCGAGAAGAAGTGGGGAGACATCAAGCCATAGTCAGGCGGACTACAAGCAATGAGGGGCAGGATCCTTGAGGTACCCAGCCTTTTGGATTAGACCTTGCTATGGGAGCCCCGACGAAGAGTAGCAGGACTGGCTAAGTGGGTAGAGACGAATGCATATGGAGCGGTAGAGAGAGCTACAGTGCAGGATTCCTGAGACAACACGAGGCTAGCAGGTTGCAGCAATACGAGAGGCACAGGAGTGTTGCACCACTGCAGGATGGCACGGAGAGGTGTGCAACGGTGCGAGATGTAGGGATTTGTTGCAACAGCACAAAGGTCAGAGAGGGAGCACTTGTCAGCGACAGAGGGAGCTTCAGCATCAATGGGTGTCTCTAGCCCAAAAGGGAGGTCAGTTGGGAGATCAGTTACTCGCTTCTCAGTAACTGAGTTGCAGCGTGGTAATGGGCAACACGATGCAAATGATGAGAGGAGGTGTAATGCGGATGCAATGCTGGGAGAAAGGACCATCAACAACACAGATGCAGAAGGAGTTGTCGTGCAGATGCAACAGTGGCAGTGGCAGAACCATGGGTAATGCAGCAGTGTAGAGGATGTTGGGCAAGAAGGCCTAGCATCAGTATGGGTACCAATGCCAAATGATCAAAGTAATACTCAGTAAGGAGTATTGCTAGAGCACAGTCCTCACTAAGAGGGAGTGTTGATTTGGGGTAGCATCGAATGTGCTCTAGCCACGAAATTTGGTGGAGAGGTTGGGGCACATAGATCTCCAATACCCAGAAAGGGTTCGATAGATTCTAAACAGAATCGGAGGATATTAAAAATAATTAATATTTTAATGGAGTCCTTAAGTCTAAACTTAGGGAAAATAAAATATTAATGTGTATTAATATGAATCTGTGTTAGAGTGGTCCAAAAGACATGCATCAAGCCAGATCTAATCTTAGTCGTTAATTAGGGACTTAATCTCGGTTGTTGAGATGTCAACTGGAAAAGTATAAGAGGATGCTTGAGGATCACTTGGAGAATACACTAGAGTGATTAGTCATTCTATTCTCTAGAGCGGGGTTTGCTAAGAGAGATAGAATTAGTGATCGAGAGATGCAGTTGAGGGGCATTTGAGTACAAAGAGATGGAGAGGTAGAGATAGTGCCGAGAGAGCAGCGCAGTAGCCAAGGAGAGTGACACAGAGCCAGCCAAGGCTCACACAGGGCCACGCAGAGGCACTCGGGAGCTGCGCAGAGACTCAGAGAGGCCAACGTTGCTGATGCAAAGGGCCAAAGGGTTGACGCAAGGCCTCCTAGGGCTGATGCAGACCCATCTGGCGTGACCCAGAGCCAGCGTGAGGCAGAGAGGGTATCATTAAATGTTTCCAATCAATCCTAGGAACCCTCTTAGCAGGTTCCACTTATCACCCTCAAATAGATAAGAGTGTGCTTCATCTGGTATCAGAGGCGGTCGATTCTCCCTGGAATTTTTTGTCCGTCCCCTTTTTATTTGGCTTCCTTTACTCATTCAACTCCATTGGTGTGCTTCCACACCCTATCCTTCCGCCTTCCGACTATGCAACTACGCCAATTCTCCCCCATCACCCCACTGTCTTGTCGTCTCAGTGTTGTCCCCATCATCTCGCTGTTCTGCTGGCTCAACACCTATCCGCCTTCCGCCGTCATTCCACCTCCAACAGTGTCGTTGCCATCCATGGAACATTCAACCTCGCCTATCGCACCCGAGTCAAACTTGGTTGAACCTCGTCTTCACCACATTAGATCACCTACGGCTACCTGAAGTGTTGCCCGCCCAGTTTCGCTGTTCGCCGTCCTCTGTACATGCCATTCCACTATACGCCGTCCTCTGCACACCCGTCCGTAGTCTTCTTCAGGCCACCCCAAACGCTTCAATGTTTGACTCGTCTTTTCCCACAACATATTAATTTATATAACCACGGAGATTAATGCATATATTATATCGTTTTATTTATAATTGTGTGTATATATATATATAATATATATATATATATATACATATACATACATAATACATATTATATAGTTTAAAAACTATATGTTGTATAATTAAATTAAATTTAATTAATTATATATATATAATATATATATATAATTAGCCACTTAGATGATTTCAACAAAAAATTAGTCGATCTTGAGAGTAAGTTTGTCGGGCATTCTGACGATATCAAGAAGCTTTAGGATACGACAAATTGGATAGAACTACATCTTGGGTAGAACCAGATCCAATCCAAAATGAATCATAATCAAACATTAGCATTGTTGAACACCTTGTGTGGAAGGATGAAGGTTACACCCGAACAACTATTCCAAGATGATGGAGGTAATCAAGAGCACAATTTATTAGATTCAACGAAGTCAGCAGATTCTCACGAAAAAGCAAAATCTCCAAAAAAATTAGTCACTCCCCATCAAGGAAATAGTAACGCGACTTTTTCAAATAAGCAACTCTAGGTTACATTCACCAATCAACACCCTCTTTTCGCTCCACCATTAGCAACATATCAGCGAAAGGTGAAAGTCGAGATGCCTAAATTCGATGGGAATGAAAAATGCAGTGTTGTGTGGTTGACTAAAGCAAAAGAATACTTCGAGATTTATGACATCGACAATGATGACGAAAAGATTAGGCACGCTTCCATGAAAATGGAAGGAGAAGCATATAATTGGTATATGTGGTGGAAGAAGACAACAATCGCCATCAGTTGGAGAAAATTTAAAGATGCATTCTTTAAAAGATTCCAAGGTGTAAGGGAAGAAGAGTTCTTTTCAACACTCATCAAATTATGAAAAAAAGGAAGTGTGGATGAGTACACTCGAGAATGGGAGACCTTAGTAACACAAGTACCTGGGTTATCAAAATCTCGTCTAATTCAATCATACATCTCCGGACTTAAAACTCATCTATAATTAGAACTTGAGCTTCATGACATTATGTCAATATAAGTAGCAAGACGAAAAGCAAAAACTGCTGAAAAGAAATTTGAACAGATATTGTGGTCAAAATCGAAAAAAGTATATTCGAGACGAAGAATGCCCCAGTATAGGGTTCAAATAATACAAGATGTGTTCCACCACATCATTGTGAAGGTGAAAAATCTAATGTGGAAATACAAAGCATAAAAGAAGGAAAATGCAAATGCTGTGGCAAGAAGTGGGACCCTAAACATAGGTGTGCTAAAGGAAAAGAATCAAAGAACCTATATAACTGTGAAGCAATTAATGATTCAAACAGTGAGGATTCTGACATAGAAGAAACAAAAGATGCCCCAGAATTCTCTCCAGAATTAGATGAGAGAAGTATTCCGCAAGTGTCACTATCAGCTATGATAGATATATCACAACCTCAGACTCTAAAGTTGAAAGGACATATAAAGAAGAACAATGTAGTGGTTCTCATCGACTCTGGTAGCACCCACACTTTTACCAGGATAATGGAATCCAAGCTAAGAGGGTTCCTAGGATTGATTGGATATTACTGAAGATTTATTAAAAACTATGCACATATAACTGCACCTCCGACAAACCTCTTAAAGAAGAATTCATTTCAATGGGATGAGGAAGTAGGAAGGTGTTTTGAAGAACTGAAGGAAGTTATGTCTAATGCCCCAGTATTGGCAACTCTAGATTTCTCTAAACCATTTATCATCGAGTGTGATGCTTCCAGATTCGGTATAGGCGCAGTGTTAATGCAAGAAGGGCATCCAATAGCTTTTGAAAGAAGGAAGATCAACAAAAGTGAACGTCTCAAGTCCACATAGAACAAGGAAATGCTCGCTATTATGCATGCATTGGCTAAGTGGAAACAATATCTTTTGGGAAGTAAATTCTCCATTCGAACGAACCATAACAGTCTCCAGCACCTCTTTCAACAAAAAACACTTTCCAAAGAACAACAAAAATGGATTGAAAAAATTGTCGCCTTTGACATGGAGATACTACATAAAAGGGGAAAAGACAATGTAGTAGCAAATGCCCTGTCTAGGAAAGACGAATAACCAACACTACTTGCAGTCTCAGTTGTTGTTCCTGAATGGCTTAATGAGATTTGAAGTGAGTATGCCAAGGACCCAAAAATAACTGCAATAATCAATAACCTTCCAAACAGCTCAAAATTTGAATGGAACAATGATATTCTATGGTACAAAGGAAGAATCTATCTGAATGCAAACTCCAAGTTTAAATCCAACATACTCAAGGAATCACATGATTGATTTGCTTGGACAAGTCGTTTTTTACCCCTACGTGGGAGACCACTAAAGACCTTTTCGCTTGATTCTCCGCTTAGAAATTGGGATTACTTGTATTTGAAGGCAAGGACAAGTTTTTATTAGTGGTCGACAGACTCACCAAATATGCTCACTTTATGGCAATAAAGAAATCAAACTTAGCTAAACAAATCTCTGAAATATTTTGCAAAAATATATATAAATTACACAGTTTTCCGAAAGTCATTGTGAGTGATAGAGATGCCAAATTCAAGGTTAATTTCTAGAAGGAATTGTTCAACCACATAGGAACCTACCTAAATATGAATTCCGCTTATCACCCTCAAACAGATGGACAAACAGAGGTTGTCAATAAATGGTTGGAAGCCTACCTATGTTGCTTCTCTACAGAAAAACAAAATAAGTGGGCTCAATGGTTGCATTTCGCTGAGTGGTGGTATAATTCTACTTATCATACGTCAACAAAAATGACGCCATTCCAAGCTTTGTATGGTTATGAACCCGCAAAATGGAAGGATCTAGCTACCGTCCAGACAAATCTACCTGTTGTTAAAAACCAACTAGAAGAAACCCAAAAAATCATCCAAACCCTAAAAGAAAACTGAATAATGCAAGGAACCATATGAAGCAACAAGCAGACCGAAACAAAACCGAAAGAGAATTTGAAGTCGGAGAATGGGTATTTGTCAAGCTCCAGCCATTCAAAATTTTTTCCTTGAAACAAAAAGGAAAAAATTAATTGGCACCGAAGTTCTATGGACCATATTAGATCAATAAAAAGATTAGCTAAGTTGCATATAGTTTAAGCCTTCCAGAGAAAAGTCATGTTCACAACGTCTTCCATGTTTCCTGATTTAAAAGGGCACTGGGCGACCATCAATCAGTGTAAACAACGCTTCCATCCCTAGATGATGAAGGAAGGGTCATTCTAGAACCATAAGGTATCTTATCTACTAGAGAAAGGAAGCTTCGATCTCGTACAATCAAGGAACACTTGATCAAGTGGAAGGAATTACCAGAAGAAGAAGCTTCTTGGGAGACTGAAGCATTTCGTCAGCAACATCTGTCGTTACGTATGCTTTGAGGGAAAAGCATTCTTTTGAGAGGAAGGCAATGTTATGTAAAAAATTAGTTAGTTATAGTTCACCAAGAGGCACTTAAGGCGGTATATAGCCAGGGCCTCTCACAAAATGTAATCATCATATATTCAATTATTAATAAAATATTTTATCATGGTTGTCAATAGCTAAAAGTGTGTGCTTCAGAGAGGTTGATGCAGTCCAGAGAGACGTTGATGCTGGGGTTTCCGGGGCAAATTTGTGCTGAGTAGCTACCGAAAGGATTATCCGAGGTTTCAGCCAGAAGATTTGTCAGAAATTGAGAGGTATTACTGCCAAGGAAATTCTTTGTTGGGTAGGCCAATTTCGGCACTCAGATTGTACTCTGATATTGCTTAATAAGAAAACCCTCAGATAGCTACACCGGTTTTCTCACATTGGGTTTTTCCGGGGACATTAGTCCAAAAGTAATGGTGTCATATGGTGGGTTTGTTTTTATTTCTTTTAGTTGTTGATTTGTAATATGTTGAGCATGCACTAGTGTTTATTTTCAGTATTTACATTGTAAATAACTTGCTAAGAAAAATAACAAGTAGGTAGGAATAAAACAGATAAAGTGCATGGAGGATTTCTAACTAAGTAAACTTAGAAACTTCAACATTTTGGAGGGCTATAACATTTCTGTTGGGTGCCCTAAACAGAAAAGTATGCTACAACAATATGCACATCCTAGAGGTATGTATTTGTTGATGGTTTCAAGGTGGTTTTGTTGCTAGGTGGATGGTCCATGTGTGGACAATTTTGTTGCAGGCCGTGGGAGCCAATTTGAAGGCTTGACTAGGTGATTGGGAGCTTTTTGTAGGAGAAGATCCTACAATGATTGGATTGGGTGCCATTGGACTAGTGGAGGGCAACGTGTTGGTAGCCCAAAGTAGCCCTTGACAAGTAGTCATAAAGGGAGTTTGATAGCTGAAGTTTGGGTGAATTTGTGGAGTCTAATGTGTAGTACATTGATGGACTAATGGACTGCTAGATTGGCATATTGGAGCTTAGGTATTGGCCAACCTAGAGGAGTAGATTGGATTAGCCCGTGTTCATTGTAGCATAAGTGACTTGTAGCAGTGATAGGTGGCATCCCTCTTGGAGACTCTATGTGTTGGCTCTTGATGGACTAAGGGGCAGCTAGAGAGCAGAAGGGAAGCAAAGGACCGACATGATGAGATACAACATAGAGGTTGTGATTGTGCACTAGAGCAGTGAGATTGTCATTGTATCTTTTATTCTTGTACTTGTGGGTAATTGAGGGCCATTATCCCTTGTACGGGAGCCCTTGACTATTGTATTACTCAGTTTGTTTAATATAATGAAGATTGGGTTGTTGTACATATTTGTACAATATTTTGTAAAAAGTTGTCTATACTTGTGAATGTGTGATTTACTGTTATTTATGTTCCATTTTGCAAAGTAGCTTTGTTGAGATTCTTGGTTTGGTAGCGTCAGAGATTTTAAGATTCTATCCTAGATCACAAGATCGTGGAAATTCAACACAAGGGCTGTGTGTACCAATTCCCTATCAGGCAGGTGCTCGCTAACAGACCAAATTTGGTCCTTGAGTTCAATAATCCTTATAAAATAAGACTGAATAGATTCTCCCTTATTCAATTTGATATCTTTGAGTTGTTTCTTCAAGTCAAGGACGTGATTCAGATATTGGACTTCAAACATGCCAACAATCTTATCATACGTTTCCTTAAATGTCTTCAGTTGGAGATACAGATAAGAAGATGATCTTTCAAAGAATCAATGATAATTTTGTTGGCTTTGATCTCAACTTTCTCGTATCTTGCTTTAGTAGCAATAGGGGCATTTTCAGGAGGTCAAGGTACACCTCCTTAGACATACTCTAGAACATCTTCTCCATCCAAGTTGGTGTCTAGTCTAAGTTTCCAAGCAACATAATCTGAAGCCCCTGTCAATTTCTTGTTGTCCTTGAAGAAGGATGTAGCCATCTGAACTGATCTACTGTTGTATTTTGAGCAGCAAATAAGGTCTTTTAGTAGATAATTGCCTTAAGCTTACTATTCTTGAGCTTATCTTCGCCATAACTTTGATGCCATGTTACATTTTCCAGATTTAAAATTTAATTTCTGAGATCATAAACCATAGAAGACAGTCAATGAAGAACAAGACACAAGATTTGGTCCAAGACCAGGGAAAACCCCCACTATGGGGGAAAACCCTTTTCAAAATGCTCTTCTATTAGATCGTCTTCAAATGTTTAGCAGAGACTCATAATCAAAGTACAAAACCCCTTTTACAAATAACAATAGTGACAACCCTTTTTAATATGACAACTTCAAGATACCACCACAATCCTCCAAAGGCTTCCAAAACAAGAGCAATAGACACAAGTGCATGAACAAAGTGCACAAGTACGAGAGCTAAATACTGAGAGAAATATTCTCCAAATGCAAGATCAAAATGCTACTAAAGCGAGGGCAATATACCAGCAATCAAACTCTGGCGCAAAAGCAATATCAAGAATATAATATCTCTAGAGTGAGATCAATGCAAGAGCTAAATACTTCTGGTGTGAGAGCAATACCAACTGCAATAATCCTTTTCTGGAGCGAGAGCATTAACAACAACAAATAACAAGAGCAGAAACCATTGGTGCGAGAGCTGAATGAGAGTTTTGAGATCTGTCAATAGATCTGCCAAACGATAGATTTGCTAGATAATAGATCTGCCAAACAATAGATCTGCCAAACGGTAGATCTACCAATGATGATAATGGATCTGCAAATCTGCAATAGATCTGCTACTGATAATAAGAGATCTGCTACTGATAATAAGTGATCTTCCAATGATGATAAGAGAGCTGCAAATCTGCAATAGATTTGCTACTGATAATAAGAGATCTGTCAATGATGATAAGAGATCTAAAAATATGCAATAAATTGATAATAAGTGATCTGCCAATGATGTTAAGCAATCTACAAATATGCAATAGATCTGCTATTGATAATAAGAGAGATAAATTACTGATGCGAGGGCTTGATCACCAATGCGAGAGAGAGAGAACTTGATGTGTTGCAAATGAAGGCTTCTCTTCAATATATAGAAGTCTTTGAGGCAAAATCCCTTCCTCGAATTAAGTGTTTTGGAAGCTCCTAGAGTAATCCATTCGAATTAGATAATTTAAGTGATCTTATTTTACACATATCTAATTGAATCACTGAAGTGATTTTATTTTGCAAATGTCTAATTGAATCACTTAAATGATTTTATTTTGCATATGTCTAGTTGCTTTATAAAATATTTTTGAAATAACTTTTGCTCTTATGAAAAATAATTTTCTCTTGAGAAATAATTCGCTTCAAGCGTGAAAGGCGTTAACCACATAAAATGATTTCTATGGAGATTTCTCCCAAGTTGCTCAAAAGTTCAAAACTTCAACACTTCGACTGTCTAGTAATTGCTGCAACTTCGTCCCTTCAGTAACAACTGCAACTTTGCACTTGTGGGATAGAGAGACTACTGTCTTCTTCCTTGCTTCGCTTAGCTTGCTCCTTCTTCCTAAGTCAAATGGATGATATGTCTTACATTCTTTGATAAAGGATTTCGGCTTTCTTAGGAGATCTGTAATTTCGTCCAAGCTGCTTCAGAAACCATAACTGCAACTTACATGTGTGGATGATGGGGCTTCTTTTAGGCTTGCTTCTTCCTTTGCTTGGGCTGCTTCTTTCTAGACAAATGGACTTCAAAACTTGCTTCCTTTCATCACATTTCCAGCTCTTCTTAGAGATCTGAAATTAGGGCTTTGTAGCTGAAAGCAAACCCTAATCTTCTTCACACGTGTGAAAGAGAGAGAGTGAGCAGAAAAATAAGAATTTCGTTTTTCCTCTTAAAATTTAGCCATTCACTTGTTCTTCATTCTCCTTCACTTGAGCTTACTCTCTTGGATGATCCTTTCCAAATGAGGTCGAATGCTCTTATATAGAGCTGTTCTAGGAGTGTGAATTGCTGTTTATGAGGCCAACTTCTTCTTTGCAGGCCGACTTGGTCTTGGAGGGATGTTTTGACACATTTTGACTAAAAATAAATTCATTTAACTTGATACAAGATGCCCAATAGGGTCTATACATATAACAATGGCTCTTTTGACTCCTTGACTCTATGACAAACCCTAGAAGCACAGAATGAGCGTTTTGACCTAGAACAATTTAACTTCGAGCATGAAACCCCATGCTTTATAAAATGACAATAATAATTTTTCTTTTCTTTTTACATCAAATATATAAAATCCATAGTACTTGAGATATTAGGAAGGCCGAGCCTAGTTACACATTTCAACACTCAAATGGGACAAGGCAGGTTTAAATGATAGTCTGATGCATTTTATCATTTTTGTTTCAGATAGGTAGAGCTAAGGTTTGAAGATCATGGAATCTATACAGCACAAAGATGCAAACTCTGTTTCACTATTAATGAAATGGTTTCCTAATTGGATATATTCTTTTATGCTTTGTAGGTCTTCAAAAGTCCGTGCACAATATGAAGGGAAGGCCAGTGTTAGCAAGAAAAACCATTCTACAACTCAACCACCACTGATTCCCCAACCACCAGATGTGACAAAGGCCAATACTACTATTGCAAAGCCTATGCATATTGCAGATCTTCTCAGTAGTGATGGAGATGAGTCACCGTCTTCAAACACTATAGATCCTAGGACAGAATTCTCACCTGTTTTTCCACAGGCCACTCCAAATCCATTTAACAGACAGTCAATTTCTCAAGGGATCTCGACGAGAGCAGAACCATACCCATCGTCTTCTGAGTTGGGGGATCAGATTCACTCACATACAAATGGAATTTCGCCAAGTTCATACACCACCAAAGCTCAACAAAATGGAAATAAGCAACACTTGCAAACACAAGGACAAAGCATATTTGCAAATGAGGATGACAAGCTAGCAAGGAGTAGTATGGCAGAGCAGCAATCGGATCTGAGATATGATTTGGAACCACATGACTTGAAAGCACCGACACACAAAATTCCTGGCGACTTTCCACCCACCCCACAGCATATTAATGTTCCACAGATTCAAAATAGTCACAAAGGTCCTCCATTACATGGAAAGATTGCAATGCCTGCACTTCCCCCACCTCCGGCAAGATATACTGAAAGACAGCAATTTTTTCAGCAGCAACAAGCTTTGGCATCTGTACAATTAAATAAAGGGTTTTCTGAGGCTGCAAATAATGACTTAACAGAAACGATGCATGACCTTTCACTATAAAAATGGAACTTACCACACCTTGTATGGTTCACAGCAATCTTCAACTTCCAGCAACACCAAAAACAAATGTCTGAAGATTTGGCTGACTTGGTCAGAGCAAACAGTAAAGCATTATCTCACACTACAGGAAATTAGCAAATGTCAGTTTCTTCCGTGGTTTTGATGGGTATTTAAATTTTATATGTATTCTTGTAAATTGATACAATTGGCATTACCATGTCTAGACTCTACAGTATTATCTGTCTAGGCTTGATATGTCTCGTATTCTAGATGATATTCCTTTATGTATTTTACTATTTTGAGGTTTCTGCATTGACAATGGATCCAAAAGAGACCAATTTAAACTCATTAAAGAGAAGCTTCCATACAATGCTTTCCTCTTCACAGTATCCTTAAGTAATTTTGAGCTGACAGCTACAACAACATAAATCCAATTGCAGTGGTTCATCTAGTGAACTGTAGACAAATCCACTGGTTTGACGTTCCTCTATGTATTTTATTATTTGAGGTGTCTGCACTGGCAATGAATCCAGAAGAGATCAATTTAAACTCGTTAAAGAGAAGCTTCCATGCCATGTTTTCCTCTCTGCAGTATCCTTGAAGTTATTTTGCACTGACAGCTAAAGCAGCATAAATAAAAGACGTGGTGCTTCATCTTTTGGAATATAGACAAATAGACAATGCAATTCATTTACTAGTCGTTAATTTTACTTATGCTGAAGAAGAGTATTTTGGCATGTGTCTTATTGCTTAGTCTTGAGAGAAACTGGTTAAGAGTATTTTGTATCCAGTGCTCATATTTGCTAAACGTTAAATATCAGATCTCCTCGGCCCTCTACAATGTCATTAATGCCCTTGCTAGTGGCATAATTACTGTTTTGTAGCAGCTTAGGGAGTGCCAGAAAAAATATAAGACCATAACAAGGTGTCGATCTCACATCAGCTGTAACTAATGAGAAGATATCTTTGTTCCTTTTGCTGGTCGAAGCTGTCATATCAATATTGGAGATTTTTAAGTTTCACTCTTACTCCATGCCAATTATAAGTGGCAACCACATTTTATCAATCATTAGAATGCGCAAACATTTCCAAGGAGTGGTTGGTTCACAGAATATGAAGCTACCCACCAGGGTTCTATCCATAGTTATAAAGACTGGAACTGGGTTTTGAACTAGGCCACCTATCTAACCAAGTTTTGAACCGGAACTGGATCAAACTTGATCGAAATTGATTGAATTGGATTCAGTGAACCAGATTTGAAAAAATACATAACATAATTAATTTTCAATGGAAAAAATTGTTTTTAGAATTTCAAACCATGATTCCAAAACATTAGAGCCTAAATATGCGAAGTTTTCTCATCTATATACCATGTAAAGGTGAATATATCAAAATGACCAAGTGCAATACACATCAACAACAAAATACATAATCAATGAGACTCTAAATAGCCTTTAGAATCCAAAAACATTGTCACAAACTACTGGGCCATTGGCCTATTACAAACCACTCATCATGGTCATTGATCAAACTCATCACTAATTCACCACTACTAGAAATGTGATTATCAACAAGAGCTACACAATCATGATCTCGCTCAAAGTCTTTTGACTTGGATTCCTCAACCTTATAAAACGGTAGAAATTGAAAAAGCTTAACATGATTAACCAATGATTTTGGTTTGAGTGAAGGGTTCATCTCCTCAACCTTATAATATGGTAGAAAAAGCTTAACATCCCTAACTAGTAATTTTGGTTTGAGTGAAGGGTACATTTTTATTAAGGCCATAGTAGAGGAGTTCAATGATTAATACCATCAAGTTCCAACATTAGTGTATTTCAACAATCAATACCAATGACATCAAGGTATATAAAGAGCTTCATGCTCTTGATTAAATGCCAATCCTATACCTTCATACATGATAGAATTCAATGACAATGTTGGAATTCTACCAATCCTAAAATCTTGAAAACTGTTCAATTTATTGAATTTTGAGTTGGATATGAAATCCCACTTTCTCCATATGAAGTCTAATAAGGTTGGAACTACTCTCAAATATCCTAAAATAATTAATGGCAATGTTAAAAACATAAGTAAAAGGATAAAAATGAAAGACAAGTAAATGTTCACATTTCCTTTATATTTCCTTTTTATCCTTTTACTTTAAGAATTTATCATTGCCATTGATTACTAGGGAGAGTGTTGGTTTTATAGCCAAGGGGTGCTATTTAGGGAGGGAAACATCCCTTGGTTTAATCCCAAATCACCTAAAAGATTGCCACTGGGGTCTCAAACTCCCCACACGTGACATTTGATTTGGCGGTTAGGGTCAAAACTAGTCAGTTAGAGTTGTTTGTATTGGTTAGGTACCAAAACGGTCAGTTTCGTACCTAATCAATACACATTAGCCCTCAAACTGGGTTCTACCGGTTTGTTACCCAGGGCTATCTAATCAACCAGTTTGATTGGTTACTGCTTCGAACTGACCGGTTTTTCAAACTATGGTTCTGTCCTTGTTATGGTTTGCTCCATTCAAACAACATGCCTCGTGAAGGAATGAGGCTAGGTGCAAGTTTCAGACAATTTTGGAGGATTTGTTACCCCATAAACCTGACAACTGTGATGACGTCAATTTGTATTATGTAGTATAGGTAGCCCACCTTACGAGATGTTTTTGGAAGTAATTTCCAAAAAAAATGTACACATTGCATTGAAAGAAACTTGCCACCATCTTTTTTTTATTGATAATAGATATCAAACTAGTAAAGATGCTTATCATGAAAGAGGCATGCAACTTAAAGCTATATTTGAACACTTGTAATAGTAAGCAGGGAAATAAAATACGAAGACTTTATTCTAGACTAAACTTATCATTACCATCTTTTTTTTATTGATAATAGATATCAAACTAGTAAAGATGCTTATCATGAAAGAGGCATGCAACTTAAAGCTATATTTGAACACTTGTAATAGTAAGCAGTGAAATAAAATACGAAGACTTTATTCTAGACTAAACTTATCATTACCCTACTTGCAGAGTATAGAAATTACTAATGAATTCTTTATATATATATGCTTTGTACAAAATATCAAATCTTTTTAGTTGGTCATGAGTTTTATGTTTAATGATATTAAATTAAGTTTTTGGAAGTTCATAAATAACTTTCTAGCAGTGTCAAGTGGAACTAGGTTTAGAATTTGATGATCCCAAAATATCAAATCTTTTTAGTTGGCCTAGTTTTTATGTTTAATGTCCATTATGATATTAAATTAATTTTTTGGGAGTTCATAAATAACTTTCTAGCAGTGTCAAGTGGAACTAGGCTTAGAATTTGATGATCCCTTGCAAGTGCTAGTAGTGTGTTAATTTCAGTGTGTTTGTCACTCTTAAGTGGTTTAAGGATTCCCACAATATTGAATGATTAGTTAAATTACCTAGACATTCAAGTTGAAGCAGTTGTAGATTAAACAAAAGAGATTTGTGGTTTTTCTTTGTGTAGGATATCAAAGGCTAATGAAGCAAAGATGAAAAACATGTTGACTTCTTTAGCATATTTATCTTGTAAATGATTTTTTTTGTAAATATTACACAATCTTCAAATATTTTCTTTGTTGTAAATAATATACAAAATCCTCACATATTTTCATTTAGATATATATAATCATCACTACCTATTATATTCTTCTAAAATCATTTGTGTTAAGAGTACATGTTTAAGCAAGGATTTATGGTAGTGATGCACTTAAAATAAATTATTCTAGTATAATTCGTAAAACATTAAATAACAAGTCTACATTATAGTCCACAATTGTTTGTGTTAGCGCTCTGAAATTGCCCATAGTTACCATTACTACAAATGTTAGTAGTCAACATGAATGTGCTAAACTGAAATATATCGAATATGATCAAAATTAGTGTTTGTTTTCTAACTAGAATATTCACATGCTATAGCTATGACCTGAAGCGATTTTTTTTTTTTTTTTTTTAATCTTAAATCTTTTTAGACAAGCAGCAGATGGTATCAATCTAGAGTCACCTCTCAATGTCCAACTTTTTCTGTTGCACTTTGATGGAAGTGGATATTTAAGAAAAATATCATTTGGATCCCATACTTGACATAGCAAATGTGTCAACTAGTTACTATTTGAATTTTGTGCCTTGTGATATACGAAATAAGTTTTGACATCCACTTATAATAGTCATAAATATTTATCAAACCTTTGTTCATATAACACTTAGCTCAAGTATGTTGAACAAAAGCATATTAAACAAAGTTGTTCATGGTCAACCCAATTGTATTATGAATTCCACTCTAATATGAAATTGCAAAGTAAACAAGTTTGACATGGTTATCGAGTCTAGCACGTATCAAAGCCTTCCATATGTGTGTTGATGCTCAAGTATATTGCATGGTGATCAAGAAATTTGAGAAATAATTAAAGGTTAAACTTTGAAATATTTTCTTAGTTAATCTAATTCTATAAACTAAGGTCTGTGTGGGCACATATTTGATCATACTTGGTAGCTTTTTTTATGTGTATTTGAGTAGGCAGATCACAATATTTCCCCTTTGGGGAAAAGCAATATTGATGACTAATGACGGATCTAGACTAATGTCCACACTTATTGACAGGTTTCCAACTTTAAATTGTTGGATCTTTCTTTGTTTTGTAGTGGATTGGTAGTTAAGGCTTCATTCTTGCTTCGTGCTAACAAGCGTTTGATATACTTGTTATCGACACTTACACTAAATCCACGCGAAAACACCAGTTTTTTTTTGTGTTAAATCTTAGCACTGAGAACTATACCCAACGCCACATAAGACTACACGTTGTGCCCAAGTGCTAATGCATATCGACATATACGTGAATCAAGTTTTATTTTTTTTTATAAATGGCGCCTCTTTTATATTAGTTTATACAAACCACTATAGGGTTAACACATTGTGATATCGATGGTCAACTAATATTGATAGATTGGCATCAAGCTATAGTGGGAGAACAATAAAATAGAACCATAGTACGATATCAGTCCAGTAGGCGAAATGCTACTTGATACTGAGGTTTTTGTCTTGGGATTTCTCTAGTGAACAATAGTAGCTACCAAGATATTAGATATCGCCAAAAACGAAATGCAAAGGAGATCTCTACAAAATAGTGAGGACCTGATATAGAACTATGAGGTGGAACCTTTACACTAGAAAATTGAACATTGGTGTAACAAAGATTTTTGGATGGAAATTTTCCTAGAAAAAAAGCTCTATTAGTTGTTATAAGCCACTGGAACTCAGAAATTTGTGACGTTTTGTGTGTTATGGGGTTTTCCCCGATATTCATATGTCTTTGCATTTGGAACCTTTAACAAAGGAACTTTTCCACTAAAAGGTTGGGTCCATTATGGAATGATCGTTTGGAGGCACCACTGGTTAGCTTTGTTGCGCATGTGTTTCCCTTGAAAATAAAAAGAAATTCGATTTGGCTCAATCGCTCAGCACAATAATGACTATTTAATGGAATTCAAAGGGATACAAACACATGAATTTGTCCATCAACTGGGGAATAGAACATAAATATGAGATTTATTCAAAAACAAGGATGATTACAAATTTGCAATTTTCTTTGCATTGTCACCCTGTTGTTCTCCTTGTACCTCTTCAAATCACTCTAACCTCTTCTATCCCACACCCTCTCCTTTGGTTACATTGAAGAATCTTACATAAAACACTTATGTACCAAAAATACCAACAAACTCAATCTCTTCCTAACTTATCTAATAATTGCCAACTTAGCTTTTTGTTCTGTTGCATGACAAACTAATTGACACTCAAAGATTCCTCCTATAGACATTACAACTTAGAAAATATTAAATATTACAATTTAAATAAAAAATGAGGGAAACAACTTTCTCTAGTATTTTTTTTTTTTTACCAATGAAGGCCAACCATGAACTTGAGTTGTATGATTCTCCTGCATTAGACTCTTTGGAAGAAAATAATTGTTCATGAGCCCTTCAATAGTTGTACCATGTTTAGAAATTTTTGTTGCCCCATCCAAATAACATCCGTTAATGCCCGATTCTTCCACTTCAATAAATATTGAAAGTATTCTTTGTCCCTTCTTCTTTTTTCCAAATTGTTTTAGGAAGAAGTTTTTTCCATCCAATGGTTTGATTTTCATCACTAATAGGTTCATCTACTAAAACATTTCTCGTAACCCTTAAGGGATATAAATATGCAACATTAGAGATTGGAGAGATCCCAATGTTACTTGAGAGTTCAATTTCATAAGCATTAGAAAACCTTTTTAGAACTTTAGATGGTCCAATCTTCTTAAGTTTCAACTTGTTATATGTCCTCGTAGGAAACATTTCTTTTCTTAGGTGTGCCATACCTAAGTTACCAACTTCAAAATTCAACGGGGTCCTTCTCATGTTTTCTTTATGTTTGTACTTGTTCCTACTTTCTTTCAATTGCTATTCAACTCTTTGTTGTAGTTCGTGCATACTTGTTGCAAAATTCCCCCTATTTGCATTTCTCAACTCTTGTTTGCTTAGGTTCCTTAATTTATAGACTCCTCTTGGAGGCATTCCATATTGAATCTGAAATGGAATCATCTTTGTGCTCCTACTAGGTGAATCATTGTATGCAAATTCTGCTTGAGCAATTACATGATCCCACTTCTTGGGGTTCTCATTTACTAAACTTCTTAGAATGTTTCCCAATAAATGTTTACCACCTTTGTTTGGTCATCAGTGGTAGGTTGAGGTAAAATTGAGGTTAGTACCTAGTGTCTTCTACATAGTTCTCCAAAAATGATGTACACATATTGTATCTCTACCATGAGCAATATTTTTAGGCAATTCGTGCAACCTTGTTATTTCTTTAAAGAACAAATTTAAAATATTGGTTGCATCAACGATTTTTATACGAGCTATGAAATGTATCAGTTTTGAGAATCTGTAAACAACAACATAAATTGAATCATCACTTTATTGTGTTCTTGGCAACCCAACACAAAATCCATACTTATTGAATCCCATGGTCTACTTGGGATTGGTAATGGTTGATATAGACCTCCACTTTGACTTCTCCCTTTGGCATATTAACATATTTTATATCTCTCAACAAACCTTTTTACATCAGTGTGTATACCTGGTCAAAAATAAAAAGCATTTAATTGAGTAGAGGATTTATCCTCTTCAAAATGTCTTGATAGTCTCATGCTATGTTGTCCCCTTATTGGATTTTCTCTCATTGAACATCTCACTATACATAGTTTACTGTCTTCAAACAATAGTACCTCTTGTATCATGTAGTTCAACCATGAAGCTTTGTTTGTGCTAACTGGATTTTCACGAAGTTGCATAAAATTTTTAGAAATATATGTCATTCTTATACATTTCCTTGAACTCATCAAATTCCAAAATGTTTACTTTGAATTCACGAAGAATTAAATTAATTCTACTCAATGCATCATTGACCTTGTTTAATTTACAACTATATTTAATAACAAATGTGAAATTTTGCAAGAATTCCATCCATTTAGCATGCTTTTGATTTTAACATTGGTTGACCATTGATAAATTATAAAGCATGATTTGTAGTATAAAGAGAAAACTCTTTAGGCATGAGGTAATGTCTCCACTTCTTTGGTGCTTGAACAACGACATAATACTCTTTATCATATGAGGAATATTTTTATTTTGCTTCATTCAACTATTCATTAAAGTAAGCCATTGGTCTTTCTTCCTATCTTAAAATAGCTCCTATTGCAATTACACTAACATTAGTCTCAATCTGAAAATACTTTTTAAAGTATGGCAAAGCTAAAATATGCTCTTATCTAATCTTTTGCTTTAATAGTCTGAAGTTTTTATCAGTTGCTTTTGTTCACCTAAATAACTTATTTCATTAATAGTTTCCTCAATTGGAGCACAAATACCACTGAATTTTTTTATAATTTTTGCGTAAAAACATGTTAATTTATGGAACCTTCTTACCTAAAAAACATTCCTTGGAATAGGCCAATTTATTATTTCTTTGATGTTTCCCCTATCCGTCTTCAAGCCATCCTTAGATATCACAAAACCCGAATATACAAACTCTTTCTTCATAAAACTGCACTTTCATATTGATTAGTATTTTTTCTCTCTATAAGGTATTCAAGACCAACTTGAGATGCCTCATATGTTCTTTTGCTTGAATATAAACCATGATATCATCTAAAAAAACTATGACAAATTTACCATAATTCTTTCAAAACTTCAATCATTAATATTATGAAAGTACTAATACCATCTATGAGGAAGGCATCACCAACCATTCATATAATCCACTATTGGTTTTGAAAGCTATCTTCCACTCATCTCCTATTATAATTTGCCGAACCCAACACTCGGGAATAGGTTCTTGACAATTATTAACTGAATGAATACATGGCTAAGTTCTTAACCAAAAGTATTTAGCAAGAGAAAAATTGCTCGATTTGAATCACACACAAATAGATTTATGGAGTTCTTCGTTAATAAAATAATCATATAACTTAATTGAGCTCCCATCTTGGGATAATGGCCCAATTGAGGAAATACAAAATTGATCACCAGTATCACTCCACTCTATAGGACCCAACACATGCTTATTGAGAAGCCTCTCTTAACCTTGTGTTGTTGTTGTATCTTAGCCTCAACTCTTACGTCTAATTTATAACTTTCATAAGCTAAGATTAATGGCCAAAATTAGCTCATCAAGTTAACTGAAGCTAAGTGACTTTACTTTAGTTAACTATCCTATCTTTAGCTTTCTCTATTTTAACTCAAGTACAAGTCATAAATTTAGCTTGCTTTACATGCACATCTCACGCATGTCACATGTAACACATTTGCATGTGTGCAATTCACTTGCACACTCTACATGTTACACACAAGCTCCTAAAGAGGAAAAGCAAAGTCCTTCTAGTCAAGACACAAGACTAGAAGTACCTTATGTGCTACAAAACTCAACACTCCATGTTAGCAAGGGAGGTAGTTTTGAAAGAACCTCCTCCACTTGGATTTGTCTCCAACACCACCACATCATCCACTACTATAGCTGCCCCCTCTTAAGTAGAAGACTTCCCTATTTCCTGCTTTAGAATATAATTTGAAAACCTGTTCCCTCCAACAAAGCTCCTAGGATCCTGATCCAGAGCATTTAATAATGTCATATCATACCAGCTAAGGGCCTGAGGCACTTGGAATTTCCTGAAGAATCACTCTTCCTTTCCACCAGCTTCCTCTCAGCAATTGAAACTATTCCTATATTTAATATCCCCTCATATATACCCACATGCTATCCTAACAACCTTTATGAATGCCCTTGTCTGATGCCAACTATAGTTGCATCCAAGGTCTCCCCCTCTGAATACAGAAGCACTTGTCTATCCCAAAATAAAATTCTATATCCAACATCCTCTAAGGTTGATACTGAGAGAAATTGTTCCATCAATCATAGAACAAATAACCTCCTTGTCACCTCCATAAATCCTCCTAACTCTAGTTGGAATCTGACACATCCAACCCCCTTCACTGCATGCATGGTATTAGTCCGACTAAACACACTACAACATGAGTCTGCCTCTGAAATATTGCAGAACGTTGACCTCATTTCCATTATGTGACTGTGTTAAGATATTCCGACACATAGGAAATAGTTAAGTTCAACTTGGTCTAGTATAGAGTTAAGTATAGAGTTAGGTAAAGTGTGTTTCTTTAACGTTGTACATTTTGTAACTTACAATCCGATGGTCACGATATGTAGTGATCCGACGATTCATTCTCTCCTCGGTATTACCGACACTTGATCCGTGG
>APFE031274448.1:0-12758 GCA_000404065.3 Pinus taeda | reverse complement strand
CAAATATATCATGTTTTTAAAGTTAGTAAAAATCATTTATAATATAAAACAGATGCAATAAAAATGTTAATGATTTAATAAATATAAATTAAGCATGTTGTTTAGGGGAATCAAATACTAGTGGCGAGAGAGTTAATAGCCTACCTCAATTATTCTTTCTTCCAATTGGTTTGTTTCTGGTTTAGTCCCCATTAGGTCATATGTTTAAATTGTAGAAATTATGGTGTAGATTTGCAATTGCTCATCTCCTAAAAACCTTTTTCTCTGCTTGCATTAATATGATGAATAGAGATGTATTACAATTGCTTTGCTCAAATGAACACAACCTGCAAGTGAATAACCTATCTCTTTGCTCACTGAGAAGCTCTGACCTAGACTTAGTCAATTTCTTCCTCTACTTCAGTCCCCATTTCCTTGCACAATTCCTTGAGAAATTAGGCACCTATTATTTTGGAAATTCCTCAAATGAATTACGTAATTCTCAAGTTTGATCATCTGACGACATGCAACACTTGTACACTCAAGACTAGTCTACAAATGATGTTACAGTACCTTGGGATCTCCACCAAAACTAGGGAAATCGAATTCTCTGCATGCACTAGCTATTTTGAGCTGATTGATCAGTGAATTAGATCATCACTAAGTTAGAATGAAGGCTCACTCCACAACTGACCTTCCATTAGTTCCTCCAACAGTTAGAACTAGTTTAACTGAAAATAACTTGAAATAAATGACCTTGATTGCTAAATATTAGGAATCACACATGCTTAATTGATCTCTAACTCTTCCAACTCGAATTTATTGACTAAAATGGGTGACACAAGTAATGTCACACAAGTTAACTGCATCCAAGTTATCTGCTAATGTGGAAATTCAGATTTTCTCAATTTAATCAAGGGAAAATCAAATTGAGAATTTCTTGCTGCATTTTTCAACACTCCCTCTCAACAATAAAGTGATTATCAACCACCCCTATTCTGCACCTGTGGAACTTGAACTTCCCTCTTGACAATGCCTTTTTCAAAATGTCAACATCTTGTTCCTCTATCTGAATGTATTGTAGCAACATTATCTACCTTTGCACATAGTCCCACAAATGGTGATACTAGATATCTATATGCTTGGATTGATTGTGAAATACAAGATTCTTAGAGAGCTTGATGCAACTCTGATTATCACAATAGATCAAAGTTGGAACCATCATTTGACCAAACATTCCTACAAGTATCTTTTTCATCTAAATCTCCTCAAATGTTGCTTGACTTGTAGCCATGTATTCTTCTTCTTCCGAGTTGAGCGTCACAGATCTTTTCTTCCTACTGTAGCAGGAAACCATCATGGACCCAACACTAAAAATTCCACCTGATGTACTCTTTCAGTCAATTATCGCAGGTACAAGGGTATAATGGGATCATGGTCGTTGTTGATCATTTTTCCAAGGATTCAGTCTTTGTTCCAATGAAGATACCATGTGGATTCAAGAATACAGTTGAGTTATTCTTCAAGTACGTTGTGAAGTATTAGGGAGCAACTTTAAGTATTGTGTCAGCCGAGATTTGTAATTCATAGGTATATTTTGGACCACATTGTTCAAGCTAGCCAGGACAGAGTTGTTGTAGAGTTTAAGTTACCATCCGCAGATAGATGGGTAGATTGAACAGATAAATGCATTGTTGGAGGACTACTTGAGGCACTATTTGAGGGCTAATCAGAAAAATTGGCCTGAATTATTGGATGTGGCTTAGTTTAGCTACAGCATGTATAAGATTTCAATGACAGGGTACAGTCCATTTGAGTTGGTTAATGGAAAGATAGCTACTCCACATACAATGTTACCGAGAGGCTATGTGAGGATCCCACATGCGAAGAGATTCTTGTCAGCATGGGAGGATTCATTGGAGTTAGAACGGGTACACTTGATAGATACTACAGACATAATGAAGAGATGGGTAGACACAGATAGGAGGGATGCACACTTCAATGTTGGGGACATGGTTCTTTTGAGGATCACTAGAGATCAGTTTCAGCCACCTAAGGGGGTTGCACAATCTTTGACGACGAAGTATGAAGTGTCATTCTAGGTGAAGAAGAGAATTCGTGAAGTATATTATGAGTTGGAGCTTCCAAACCACATGAGTTCCAAACATCTTGTGTTCCATATCAGTCATCTCAAGAGATTCCACCTTGATGCAGATCATCCTAAGAGAGCAGCAACACCCAAAGGGGTAACCATGATTGTGGATAGAACAAACTTAGTTTTAGATAAGATCTTGGATCTTAGGATTATAGGTATCGGGATTTTCATGAGGAGGGAGTTCTTTGTTCAGTGGAAGGATGCACCGAAGGAGAGTGGTTGGGAAACAAAGGATTCGTTATGGAGATGGAAGAAGGAGATTGTGCAGTTTGATGACGAGTTGGCACGGTCGGTAAGATTCTCAAGGATGGAAATGACTAACGGTGGGGGAGGATGTTAGGACCCTGAGTCGACATCATTGCCCTTGGGTGTGTTGAGCACCCAAATGGGTGCACATGATACTTAGAGGTGAGTTGCGGGTAAGGGCGTGCCCAAGATGTGTGATGGGCGTACGGATGTAATGGCAAGTGCTTGCCCGACTCGTGTTCGGTTAAAGGCATGCAGATGATGATCGGTTAAAGGCATGTAGATAGCGTTCGCTTAAAGGAACATGATATAATAGTTGGTTAAAGGCACGTGGTAAGAGGAGCGGCATATCAGTCGATTAAAAGCGACACATTAGTTTGGTTAAAGGCATGTGGTAAGAGGAGCGACATATCAGTCCATTAAAAGCGACACATCAGTTTGGTTAAAGGCGACGGGGTGAACGTACAAACAGGAGTGCACACCTGGTTAGGGCACCCACACCCGAATGCGGGCGACCGAGCGAAGTGTAGTGATGGGCAGCGGATGGGCCGAATTATTCACGGGATAGTGAGAGGGCGTGTTAAACATGGCGTGCAGGTCGACTCACCAAGAGTCACGATGGTTCGAAAAAGGTGAACGAGTGGGTGTGTATAAGTAAACAAAGGGTGATTCATTGTGGAGACATCATTGAATCACAGATATATAAACCGATAACTGCAGGCAGGTCACGGTGTGAAGGCCATAGGTAAGGAGTTAAGGTAACGAGTCATAAGAAAAATTATAATTTCATCTAGGCCGAGGTGGGTCGTGCAGAACGACTCGGGTATGTGCCTGCCCTGCAGGCAAGGCATAGGAAACACATTTTATGTTCGAGTATATTGTAACGGTTGGTCTTAAGTTTGGGTAGAGCATTGCGCCCATTCAGGGGCAATCTCCCCTTTGTAATATAATTGTAATTTACAGAATTTTATAATCAAAGTTTGATATTTAAATATTGTTGTTTTGGTTTATTACTGGCATGATGTATTTTGTTTATGGTTATGAATTCCACACATAACTAACATAAGAAAGAAGAAAATAATAAGTTTAAGGTGTAGTCTGGAAGAAAAATATACTAAGTATAATGCCTCTTGTCAGTGCCGCATGGTGCTCCAAACGGTGTGACTGACTCGGGGGTGTGACACCAAGGGTGTCGAGGAGAATTAACCTCATGACCTCCCATTACTGAGGTGCTTTAGCGATGAGAACTTGACCAATTGAGCTGATCCTTGCTTATTAATATCTTAGTTATATTAATATATTATGATTTATAATATAATATAATATTTATTAATATTAGGGTTTATAATATTGGAGGTTATAATTTTGGGTTTATATGTGTGCATATGTATGTAATATATAAACCATGTTATAATAAAAGATGATTAATTAACAATATATATGTTATAATATTATTAATATTAATATTTAATTATTATTATTATTAATACATTTCAATTTATAATCATTATAATTATAGTATATTTCTTTTTAATATATATTATATATGATTAATATTATTAATATAATATAATGATATTATATGATATTCAATTTTAAAGTCACAGACAAGCTAGACACCAAATTGGTGTATGAGACTCTCTTCTTTGTGGGACAAGGGATCCATCTCCACACAATCATTCAACTGCTCAAGTCTATAGAGGCATACATACTCTACCCCCTTCTGGTTTTGAACTTGTGACCTATTAGAAGGAAACGCATGCTCTTAACCATTAGGCCCACTCAAGATGAAATTTTGATAGTTATATTAATAAATAAATATTAGAGAAGTTCAAGGGAAAAGATGGAGACACGTGATATGGTTTCTAGTTTATTCCCAAGCTTGGATGCAGATCAAAGGGATGCAAAATGTTTCATGGGACCGTGAAGGAGTGATAACATAGTTCTTTGCAAACATGTGGACATTTATCACTCCATTAGATGGGAAGTCGAGCGAAAGGTTTTTGTTCACAAGAGTTTCTTGTGGACATGTAGCTAGCTTTTCATGTAGATCGCATCTCAAATCAACTTCCCATCAATCCAAAAGGCAAGGATTAGTATTTGAAAATAGAATCAATAACTCGTGGCGATGTTTTTTCTCTCAAATGGTGTAGATGACTGCCAAAACAATTTCATGTTTCTATAAGATCAGAGCTCTCTTGCCTATGTAAGGGCTAGGGTTTTAATTCTCGTAAGGGTCTTTCCATTTATCACCCAAGATCTAGATCACAGGATTTATAAAGCAGGTTGGGT
This sequence comes from Pinus taeda, assembly GCA_000404065.3. Lineage (NCBI taxonomy): Eukaryota > Viridiplantae > Streptophyta > Pinopsida > Pinales > Pinaceae > Pinus > Pinus taeda. The sequence continues at coordinate 8,086 of APFE031274448.1, read as the reverse complement.
ATGGATTGAAGGTTTGCAGCTCGTATTTTCTTGAGGCAACAAATGAAATTTGACTGAGATGTGGCTGGAAGTGGAGTGATGGTGGAAAAAACAAAATTTGAACATGGATATGCTAATTATGAGGCGTATAATGGATATGGACCCACGATTCCTGCATTGGATTTGTTCGGAAGTAACCTTTATTTGGCGAAGGAAATTTGTAGTTGTCTATGGATCTCCTTTCTGAAATTTAGATCCAAATTTGGGTAAAATCTAGAATGAAAGAGAAAAATACTAGATCTTTGTTAATAATTTAAATGGCAAGGTCATAATTCGTTGGATCGAGGGCACAAATCTAGTGGAATATCCAAAGCAAAGCATAAAAAACGACTAAGGATTGCTAGTAACACATCAATTGTTGATATAGGAAGGAAATGTACTTCAAGACTCTTTCCAGTGAAAATATTATGGTGTGACAAAGGATTCTACCATAATTTTATATCTGAGGATGGAAGGGGGTTCTATAACTTACAAAAACCCTAATATGAATCCTAGGAACCCTAATGGTTCTACCTCGTTCAAGGATACACTGAAAGGGAAGAGTTTCACTTTCGCTGATTAGATCCAAAATCTGCCATGACCTTACATTGTCGAGAAAATGGACAAGGTACCACCCATGGACGTAAAAACCCCAAAGGTAAAATCATACTTTGTTGATCTACAATATAAGGCTCTAATATGTTGGTTTAATGGTTTTTGGATGAGACTCGAAGATTTATATCAGTGGGTGTACTCTTCTTGGATGACAAATTGTGCTCTTTACTTGTACTCTAAAGGATTTTTCATAGTATAATTTGATACACAAAAAGATATGAGAAATGTTTTAAATGAAGGGACATGGTTTTGGGCTAGAGTTAGGCTTTTTGTTACCCCATGGTTCCCGAATTTAAATGCAACAAACATGGTGGTAACAATGATGCCGGTTTGGGTGAGGTTTCCAAATTTCCCTCTTCATTTCTAACAACATAAAGTATTAGAGGATATCAGAAATACTTTAGCGAAATTTAAAAAAATGTATCTGAAAAGAACAACAAAATGAATCTTTACATTTGCTAGGATATGTCTAGAGATCAACCTTAACAAAGGTCTTCCTAAGTCTTCTTTTAAAACATGAAAACTATTAGTGGATATAGGTGTTAGACTAGGAGAACACACCATTCAGATGCCGAATTTGTTTTCAAACATGCCACTTGCAGAATACCTACCCATAAGTCAAAAATGCCCCAAAAAGGTAAAAGAGGCAAGCCCTTAAGCCAAGGGGATGACAATTTCTTGACATTTCAAAAGACAAAAAATAAAGGCCGAAGGAAAATATTCCAAATATAGAAGCACATACACAACTTGGAAGTCAATCAAATGGTGGAATGGAGGACGAGTCAGGAACAATAAGCGATAGATAACTATTACCAATAATAGCCATATGTTATTATTATATTATATACTAATTATATTATAATTTGAAATATAACTATTGATACAATATTATATAATAACACTATATTAAGTAATATATAATTATATATTAACATATAAGTTGTTGTTTTGTTATATTTAATTTATTTAATAATTATAAAATACTTACTAACATTAGTAAATGTGATCTTGATATGTGTAAGTGGTTTTGAAGTTAAATTCCTACCATACACTTATATTTCTGAGAGGTGGGAACATCTATCATAACCAGTTCATGTCAAACAACAATGGAGGACAAAACCATTCTCTCGTGTTTATCCATGAATTCGTCAAAGTTGGAATAACGTCTGCTAGTACATAAGGGGGTGGGTTTGGTTTGGTCAATAAGGAGCAGGCTTCACTCCCTACCCACTGCCTATATTGGGGACCCGTTAACTGTTCCTATTCCAAGAAATAGACATCAAACCAAACCATACTACACACACACACACATATATAAATTATATATTAGTTTGATTTTGAAATTGAAATTCATACACTTATTAATTATAATATTGATTAATATAAATGTTACTTCAACAATATTCAACACATTTAATATTACCGGATTGCTTCTGGGCAAGATATTAGGCTCTGTCTTTTGAATCAGACTGTAACACCAAAAACTTGACTCTTCTAATGGTTACGCCACTTAGGTTCTTACCAGTGCCGAGCACACTTGGAATACGCAGGCTTTCTCGAAACCAACTAGGACTTTTTGGGGAAAAAGTGGAAATACTCGTGTTGCAAGCAGATCGAACTGAATGTTCGCAGATGCAGAGCAGGAGAACACTCGACTCAAACACACACACACACGACTCTCTAAAATCCGATGCCCAACAAATGAGCCTTACCCTCCTTATATAGCAAAAGAAGGGGGGAAAAACATTACTGTTGGTTGGACTGAAAATACTTCAGGAATCATTGCTTTTCCAGTCTTTATCAAAGCGACGTCTGCACAAATATTCGGACCAGACCGAATAATTGCTTTCGGGTAACGCATGTGATATAGTCTGTAAAGTAGATTCTTGTACTTAAAGTAAGACAGACTCATGACTATTTACATAGTGGATACTTTTTGAAAGAAAAGCCCATGAGAAAAGACTTAGAGGAGAATATTTACACTGTGGAGGCTTTTGAACAGTAAAGCCCACGGGAACATTGATCACAATTAAGCCCTTGTGATTGGTAGATATTCAGAATACAGTCAGGTTAGGGAATCTATCCCTTTTGTAAAGTAGATCATCACATGCCTTAGTATATATCCTTCGAACTATCATAGGCTTACCCAATATGAATTGGTGCTGAACTTTAGTTAAGACGTACCACTCTAAATGATCTATCATATATTCTTGGAGAGAATAATTTATCATGTGAAAAGGGTCCCATTCCTTGACTGTCATTTCTCTAACTGTGCTATAGATGTGATGATAGCAATCCCCAATGTTGTAATCAAAGCATTTTTGACAGTGCCTTCTTTGATATCCTTCATGATATACTGGATCCATGGCTGTTCTGTTGACTCCGTAGTCTGTCCACCAATTCTGGAACCACTCGCATTGAAGATTATTCTGAGAAGCGGCCATTGTGCTGAATTTCAACTTGGTGTAATAGGTATCTGTCTTATCATCAACATTCATGAAATCCCACCATAATTCTTTGTAATCTGAAAAATCATAGACTCTGTCAGGGAATATTACTTTGGGGTCATTTCTGGGCCATCTTGCACATGGTCGAACTTGAGGATGATTAGTCCATAGGTCCCTGGTACGATAGATACAATAATGAGCTTCATAGATTCTTGTGTTGCTATCTCCATGGTGTCCAATCCGTCCAATGTCATGAAAATTTGATTCTAAGGATTCTCTTGCAGTTCTGGCATCTGCTTTTGCTTTGGTATACATCATGTCATGGATCCATTTTCTACCTTTCGGGTATACTTTCCTTTCAGGCACATAGTGTTGCAGATCAGTATGGGGCTGCAGGTTGGCATCCAGGACTTTTGTATTCCGTAGTTGCCATGTCGGTCTCCAGTTGTTTCTGTATGTGTCCCAATCTTGATTATCCGGAATAGTCCTCAAAACTTCACATTTCTGATTCTGATCCCATTCAGTAACAATCATCATGACTTGTGCACTATCATTTTCAAGATATTCTCTGCTGAGAAAATCGGGGAGACAATTTTCTTCGCCTTTGATGTGCTCAACAGAAAAATCAAAATTTGCAAATAATGCTTGCCATTTGGCAAATTTTGCTTCTTCTGGTTTCTTAATATTTTTGGACAAAACTTTCTTCATTGCTGACGCATCTGTCCGAAGGAGAAATGGTTTATTTATGAGATATACTGCAAATTTGCTGATGCAATTCCATGCACCTTTTACCTCTCTTTCAATAACAGAGTATTTTTGTTCTGTTGGGTTCCAAACCCCGGAGGCAAATTGCACCACTTGTTCTTCTTCACCTATTCTTTGCTTCAGAATGCCACCCCATCCTATATCACTGGCATCAGATTCAACGATTTTATATGCCTCATCATCTGCTATATATAATATAGGCAAAGATTTTACCTTTGCTTTGATTTGCTGTACTGCTCTGGTGTGGACTTCTGACCATGGAGGAGGATTTTTGCCAGTCCTTTTATTGAGTACTCTTCTATCAATGGCACAGTCTTGATAAAAGCTACTCACATAATTTAAGCAACCAAGAAACCTTTGCAACTGTGTCTTATCCCTTAAGACATCTGGGAATTTATTTGCAAATTCAATGGCATGTTGTTGTAAAGAGATTTGTCCATTTGAAATTTGGTGGCCTAAAAACTTTATAGAAGTTTGGAATAATTCCATCTTCTTCTTGCTGAGCACGAGACCATTTTTCTGGACCAACTTCATGAAAATATTTACATGTCTGAAGTGGTCATCAAGATTTTTGGAAAAGATTAAAACATCATCAATATATACAAGTAACCAGTCAAAATATGGCTTGAAAATATCATCCATAACCTTCTGAAATTTCGAAGGAGAATTTTTGAGACCAAAGGGCATGACATTCCATTCGTAATGCCCTGCAGGGATACTAAAAGCAGTTTTGAATTTATCTTCTTCATCAATAGCAACCTGCCAAAAACCTGCCTTTAAATCAAATTTTGAAAATATTTTTGCTCCTGCAATTCTTCTGATTAGATCCCCTTTATGAGGGATAGGATAAGTATCATCAGCCAAGACTAAATTTAGAGGCTTGTAATTTATCACAAGTCTGTGGATACCTCTAATTTGTTCGACCCTTTTATTTACATAAAATCCATAGCAGTTCCAGGGGCTAGTAGATTCTCTGATCAATCCTCTGTTAAGCAACTGCTGTATTTCTTGCTGACATAATTCTCTGTATTCTTGGCTCATGGGAATCGCTCTGCTTTTACAGGGCTTTCCTTTGTACCCTTCCTTATAGGGTAATTTGATAGTATGTTGCTTTCTATGCCAGAAAGCATTTGGTTCTTCTGAGCAACATTTTTCTACCAAATTTTCTTTTAATTCTAGAATTATTCTTTTGATCTGTGGTAGTTTCAGCTGTTCTTCGACTCGCAGCTTGCCTTTTAGATCTTTGAGATCTGATAACAGGGATTCTGCTTTATCCAATTTCTGCATAGCCTGAACCATTGTTGATACTCTTGGAGTTGAAACATAAGGGAGCTCAATCCTTTTTCTTGTACCTTTAGATGTGGGTACAAAAATGAAATAACCAGCTCTACTCCCTTTTAATCTTGCTGAACCATGAGGTTCTACTGCAGCTAAAAAGACATTTCCTAGTATACAATCAACAGGAATGTCTACTATTGCAAACTTCATATATACACAATGAGTATCAAAACATAATGAAGCTCTAGGAATTTCATACTTAAGCTTCTTGTTTCCTAGGCCTACAACTTCTCTCTCTGCAGAGACCCAATATTTTACTGGAATATTTCTGATATTGAGAATGTTAATATCTGCACCAGAATCCAACAATGCAGTCATGAAAAATACTTGACCTTGGATACAGATTTTTACCTTGACATGGTGTTGTTGGTAGGTGATGGTAAACAGTCTCATATCCTGAAAGCCAAAATGTGGGTCTGGTCTTCCTTCTGCAATTTCAATTTCTCTATTATGTGCTTCTGTACTCCAGGGTTCTTCTTCTTCTTTAATCTCCTTTCCTTTCTTTATCTCTGCAATCTATGCTCTGATGGCGGAGATCTCTGTTTTAAGTTGGTGAATCTCACCACTCACTTCTCCCAAAGTCAAGGATCTTACTTTCCCTGGTTTCTAGTGATGCATTTGGAAGGATTTGGTGTTTCTTTCATATGATGCATCAACAAACAAAGGTTTCTTACCTGATTCTTTCGAAGCTTTTGATTTGAGCTGATCTGTGAATGCTTCTATCAGGCGGTCCTTCATTGCTCCTTCCTCCATTGTCCTGATATGAGCTAGAATTTTCATTTCTGCTTCTTCTTCAGCAGATGCCATTAGGACTTTTTCTTTGGGAGCCTTTGGTCTTTCTTCATCCTCACTGGAGCTGTACAAAACTTCAGAATCATCTTCACAAAATACATGGCATGCACATTCATCTGAATTATAACAAGAACATTCTGATGATTCAGAGTCAGTATACTGGCCCATGTTAACTTGAAATTCTTCTTCTGTACTACTAAAAGAGTCAAGAGATGAATCTTCTAGTTGATGCTGCTGAGCTGCGATATGAAGATTTGGGCATTTTTCTGTAACATGATTCCTTGATTTACATCTTAAACAGAAGAATGGACTTGAATGTTCTTTTTTGACCTGTTTATCTTTTTGGGCATAAACAGCTGTCTTTTTCCCTCTGTTGAGTTTTGATTCTTCTCCTTGGGGGCATCTTGAGGTTGTATGCCCCGTCTGGCCACATAACCTGCAAGTGAGTTTGTTCCATTTCTCTTGCTTGGATGTGTGCAGATGGATATCAGAAGGATTGTAATAATGAGTTTTGGGGATGTACCTATAGTAGCCTTTTCTCTTATGGTTTTTATCCCTTGTGGGATATTTTCTCTTGTTTCTTGGGTAATCCCTTTTATTTTTGTAGAAAGTCTCCTTGAATTCTCTTTTGGCCCTTTTCTTAGACTTTCTCCTTTTGACCAATGGGTCATCTAGGGTTAGTCCATACTTGCTGTAGATGGACTTTCTATCTGGTAACCTGGACAATTTTTCCAATGACTTATTTACCATTGAGCTGGTACAAAGACTGACAAGTGTCCTTGTAATAAGAGAATAAATTTCTCCCCATGTGTGAGACTCAAAAGGTAACTGAAAAATGTCTTGCATTCTGATATAATCGACAAACCTAGAGGGTAGAGCAGCAAGATATACCTGCTTCCAGAGCAGATTTTTAGAATCTTTTACCTCATAGATCCGCTGCATCCAATCCCTGTGGAAATCATCATACTGGGACATCTTGTGACATTTGAGGTTCATTAAAATGACCTCATGTTTATTTGCAATTTCTGTTTCGCAACCACACCAATGCTCTAGAATCATAGATGTTAATGCACCAATCATATTATTTATTACTGTGCCATCTGGGTTATGAATGACATCTCCCTTTTCATCTTTAAGCACTTCTACTTCCATATTTTCAACTAGTTTAGGAGAGGATTCAGTTTCCCACCATCTAAGAAGAGTGCCTGTGAAACATTGGATGATAGTCCTACAAGCTTCTGCCTCTGTTTTTCCCCTGAGACACATGAGTTTATATTCAGTATACATCATATCAATCATTTGGCGGATTTGGCCAATGCTCATGTTGTCTATATTCCATTCTCTGTGGGACTCTGGAAAGAAAGTATGTGCTTCGGGCATTTTTCCCTTTCCTTCAATGTTAGGGGCAGAATACTTAGAAAATCTATGCTCAAGAGGCTCATAGATTGGAAGGATTTGTGTTTCTGCTTCTGGCTCTCTAAATAAAGAGGCAATAGTTATTTGTTCAGATTCTTCATCTTTTGAAGAGGTTTCTTTGGGGAATAATAGAGGGAACTTCTCTACCATCTTTGAAGGATGTTCAATCTTTATATTTCTCTTTATCAAGAAAGAGTTTGGAACTGGTTTTTCTGTTTTTGTAACTTGCATTCTTTCAAATTTTTCATTTAAGCCAGAAAGGAGTGTCTTAGTTGTATCAATATGCCCAACTAAGTTCTCTCCTATTTCTTCAATTTTATTTAATGACTTTCTAGTGTAAGTGTGAGTCATACTGGAATCAAACTGTATACTATTCAAACAAGAATTTGCACTATTAAATGAAGACTGTACAACATCCACTTGTTTCTTTACTTCTTCTGCTTTTTCCATATTCATCTCTAGGCCTTTTAATGCAGTATTTGTCCAATTTAACTGCTCACTAGCCTTTTCGATTCTACCATCAATCCCTAAGGCATTATCATCTTTTTGGACTAAGGGAATGGCTTTGGCTGCATTGGACTTTTCTCCTAAGATTATTCCCTTATATGGAGGAAAAGTAGTAGGAGTTTCAACTGTAGACCCATCAATTGCAGTCCATCCATGCTTATCAGGAATACTGCTAGAAGAAGTACCAG
>APFE031274447.1:0-18415 GCA_000404065.3 Pinus taeda | reverse complement strand
TTTAAACTAAAGAACTTGAACAAGCTAACATTGATCTAATTCCTATTCATTAAAACCCATTTTCTACTCAGACATTATGAGAACCTTAACAGTGATGCTACAACGAAATAATTTCCAATATTGAAAAGCTTGTACAATTAATTCTTCTACTGCTTGCATAACTAGAAATACAAATTAACCAGTCCTGAACAATCATTAGTAATTCTACTATTAAAGACATTTAATTTTTCATACAAGCATAAAGAACTCAACATCTCCCCCTCCTTACACTTTTAAAGGCACATAAAATAACTTAGAACTACAAATTGTTCCAAGAGGGTGCCACTTACCGGAGTTAATACAAGAAAAGAACTCCAAGGTAGAAGTCACCTTTTCTTTTCTGCTTCTTGTCAACCTCCCGTCTGTGAGATCTATCCTCCAGGACCAAATCTCCCCCAAGCTGACTTGCTAGATCTCTGACTTCTGCAAGTTTTCTGCACACAGTGCTCTTGCTATTTGGTCATCACCAGACTTAGCAGTCTTTTCCCCTTACCGTCTGACCTTTCAGCACGGTTGTTCCTCCCCCACACTCCTTTTCTTTTGGAGCATCTCCCATTTAGGGGAGGTAGTTAAGGTTTTTCAGGCAACTGCCTTTCTCCAACTTCCCATCCTGAGAAGTTACAAGGTTTTCTATATTCGAACCATTTTTTATTTCCATAATTAACAACATTGTTTAATTCAAACAATAACAACCATAATTAACTAGTTTGTTTCTTACTTTGGTAAAATAAAATATTTATAGTATTTATGAGGACATCACACTTCTCCACGTGACTTCTTTTTGTTGGGTTGCCACTTTGCTTTCTTCTCTTTTTTTATGTAAATACACACATTTCAAATTTTTCTCTCAACGAATTTTATGCAACCTCTTGCTCTAATACCAAAAGAGGAATCAATACAAGAAAACTAAGAATAAATTCAAAATATAAATAGAGGAATTTACATTTCACATTATTCAATAATAATAATTAAATAAGAAACCTGTAGTAATAAATGACTAAAGTAAATTAAACTAAAACTCAACTAAATAAACCTAACTATAATAACTAGTAAACAACAAATGATGGTTGGAAATATTTTGCCCAACAATCTCATCATTTTTGCACTATTTTACTCTCTACTTTGTAAAAGGTTTTAAACCCGCTTTGATATCGAAGCCCTCGAATTTGTAATGTGTCATGCATGCTTGGATTTAAACACACTTTGATAAGATGAAAAGATTTACAAAAAGACACGGAGGGATTGAAACACCCTTTGATACGATGAAATTATTTAAAGAAAGGCAGGGAGGGAATGAAAAGATTTACATAAAAGCATGGAGAAAATGAGGAAAAAGTCTTCATTTTAAATATATTTTTCATCATTAAAGAGGCACATTCTTTTTATTACTAAATAGATTGTTTCATCATTAAAGAGGCATTGTACATTCTTTTCATTATTAAATAGATCTTTCCATCATTAAAGAGGCATTGTACATTCTTTTTTTTTTTTTGCTGAAATAAGCGTCAGACTTTCTATTCGATAAGATAATACAAACAAATTACAATATGTACAAAAGAGATGCAGCCACATAAAGCCTATGAAACCGAGCCAAAGGATCTCTGACTGGGCTCAGGGCCCACAAAACCAAATTTCATAACCAAGATCACTTGATCTGTCATTGGAGATCTTACGATCAAGAACCATATCAGAATGCTAACCATCTCACTCTTTATCTCTTGAATCAAACCCGATAAGCTTTCAAAGATCACTCGATGAAAATTTCGGGTCCGATTTGGTTGATATCCTTCGCGCATGTCATCCACCCAAAATCCACCATATGTAAGAGACTCATGCCGATCAAAGTAACCTACTCGATATTTAACACTGCTTCTAGACCTGAAATCTAATGAGGCTACCGTTAAACTCGATTTCGGGTCCATTTGGCTTGGTAACCACCTTGCAACTTTCCAACCAGACTTGATAAAATTGCCGCTATTTCTCCTACCTGCTCGCGCCTTATCCAAGCTCACTGCAAAGCCAATGAAAAGGCGAAGTGTAGTATAATTCAGGATTATGTAGATCCTGGTGCTATCAGTCGGCACTCACCAAAGAACCTTGGGTTTGTAAAGTTCTAGGTGCATATTTTGGCAAAAGGACCGGACATTATTTTCCTCTGTGTCACTGAATTGCTGCTTCATATGGATTGTAAATCTATTGTTTCCAGAATTTTACAGCCTGCTAGTATCCCCTGCTCTGATAAAGCTCCCGATCCGCGTCCACCTGTCTTAGACACTCATCCCTCAATCTACCCTAGGGGATCTCTATCCATTTATAAATATTGTTGCTTTTAGTACAGAGCACTCCTTCATTAGCTAGGATATCCACTAATTTGTTGGTTGTTCAACACACATGAGTGAAACTTAGGGCTCTCATATACTGCAGGGGGGATTGAATTCTTTAATAGATTTGTAGAAGCCTCCAATGTCTCGAAACGTTTTCCGAAGCTGAGCCATAGCATATTTTCTTGACCGAATTGATAATCAACTCAAAGTTCGTTTCAATTATAATGTTATGAAGACTGGAGTACCTCACAATTTCTAAGCATTTCTCAACGGCCATGAGCTCTGCCATGTTTTTCGTGGCCTTCCCCAAATTACTATGAAAAATGATTTATATACATCCCTTTTCATCCCTAATCACTCCTCCATAACCCGCCTTGCCTGGGTTTCCTTTTGAGGCCCCATCTATGTTTCATTTCATAAAACCTTGAGGGGGAGGTTGCCAAAAGTCCTTATTAGCAATAATATGATTTATATTATTGTTTTTGCCCTGTGTGATAAACCCCTATAGACCCCACTGTAGTAGTATCTTCACATCAGTGTCTGAAGGGTGGTTCTGCCATAGGTCCTTCCAAACCCAATCAGGGTTTGTAAAGTCAAGCCCAAGGGTTGTGCGCTTGGTCTCTTTAAGGTTAAAGGTTCCTTCATTGTTATTTCCCCATCTTAGCTGGTCTGAATTAGCTGATATCAGAATTTTCCTCTGTTCCAGAATGGCTGTCAAATCCTCTGTTTGTGCTTTCAAGGGGGAGTTATCCCTATAAACTAGTTTTTTCCATATCCTCCATTTTCCTTCGTTATTCTCCTGGTCCCAGAATTTATTTACTCTGAGTAACCTTTTGTTGTCAGTATCTGTTTTGAGATTTTCAAATTCTTCTTTTAACAATTTAGGTTCCTGTTGCCACTTATCCTCCCAAAACTATGCAAGGTTTCCATCCCTAATTTCTCAGAAATTGTGTTTCTGAACAATGGCTCTATTCTCCTAAGCTTTGTTCCAAATGTGGGAGCCTTTGATGATTCCAAACATTCTAATATGATCCATGTCTTGCCAATTGTTTGCATATTTCTATTTCCAAATTTGAGCTCAAGGGGTAGTTGAGTCTTTTAGCCATCTCCACCATAGTTTTGCCCACAAAACTTTGTTTAGTACGTCAGGATCATCCAGTCCCAAACCTCCATGTGTCTTAGGTTTACATATCTTTTCCTAGGCTATGAAAGCCCATTTTTTTCTCTTCTCATTTACCCCTAATAAAATCTCTTTGGATATTTTTGCATATTTACATGACTCCTTTAGGAGATGGAAGTGCAGAAAACATAAATATGGGGATAGTTTGAAGGACAACTTTTGTGAGCACAAGCCGTCCCGCTAAGTTTAAAGATCTACTTGTCCATTTCCGTATTTTTTCCTGTATCTTATTAATCACAGGCTCCCAAAATATCTTTCTTAGAGGTTTGTCTGTTAGTAGTACTCCCAAATATTTGGATGGTAGCATGTCTCTTTGAAAGACTAGAATTCTAGCTATATTTCTCTTAATAGCAATGTCAGTGTTAAAAAAGAAAATCTTTGATTTGGAGAGGCTTACCTCTGTGCCCACAGCCATTGCAAAGTCTTTTAGGATTTTTTTGTAGGCTAGAGCTTCCCTGACTGAAGGTATGCCCTGAAGCATAGTATCATCCACAAATTGTTGATGTGTCAAAGAATTTCCGTTCATGGTGAGTTTGAGACCCTGTATTTTTCCTTCTCCTTTGGCAGACTTGATAACTTGGCCTAACCCTTCTATCATGAGAATAAAGAGGAAGGGAAAGAGAGGATCTCCTCGTCTGAGAACTCTTGTAGGTTTCAAGGTCTTGAATGGTGAACCATTTAACAGAATTGAAAAACTAGAGTTAGTTACAAGCGCCACTACCCATCTTACCCAGTTATGGTCAAATCCATAAGCTATAATAACTTTCCTTATGTAAGCCCAACTTAGCTTATCATAAGCCTTTTCTAGATCAAGTTGCATAATCATTCCTGCCTACCTATTGCTTATAAGAGAGTCAACCACCTCGTGAGCTTGAATGATATTGTTGAGAATTTATCTGCCTTCCACATACCCAGTTTGCTCCACAGATACAAGAGTTGGTAGAAGGGGTTTAAGTCGTTTACAATTATTTTGGAAGTTATTTTATACACCACATTGCATAGTGCTATTGGTCTGAATCTATCTGGTGTCATAGAATTATCCTGTTTTGGAATTAAGGATATGAACAATGTATTGAGTGCTTTCAAAACATTTCTATTTTTCCTAGAGTCGTCCACCACATCGAGGATATCCTGCTTGACTATTCTCCAGCATGCTTTAAAGAAATCAACATTAAAACCATCCGACCCCAGTGCCTTCCCATTTTGCATTTCTTTGATGAATTTGCTAACCTCCTCTTCATTCACAGGCCTGTTTAGATTATAATTGTCTTCTCTTGTCACCAGTTTAGGGATGTGCTTTGTGAATTCATTGATGAATTGTGATCTGTTTAAGAGAGGTTCCTCTGCTATCCCTTGGAAATGTTCAACCAATGCCACTTCTATATCTTTGTGGGTATTGAGTTGTTTTCCTTGGGAATCCTTGTTTTTTTAGATCCTATTATGAGACCTATGATCCATGATAGATTTGTGAAAAAACATTTTGTTCCTTTCTCCTTCTTTTAACCATTGAACTCTTGATTTCTGTCTCCAGAATATTTCTTCTTGTTTGCATAATTTTTCCCATTCATGTTAGTGGTTGTTAGCTTGTTCCTTTCTTTCCTCGTTGAAGCCATCTATGATGAGGATTTGATTAATTTCATGTAGCTTCCTTTCAACATCTTTTTTTGCTTCAGAAATGTTGCCAAACTCATTCTTATTCCACTCTTTAAGCCTGATTTTGATATATTTCAATATTTTATGTAGGGGGAACATTTTAGTGCCCTGAACTTGCATTTCTTCTTTCCACCATTCTTCAATATTGCTGATAAAGTTCGGATGTGTGAGCGAGATGTTTTCAAACCTGAAAGGTCTGTTTCTTAGAGTTCCTATAAATGACGCTTCAAGTTGAACAGGCCAATGATCCGAACCACCAAAAGGGAGTATCATCGCTGACATATCAAGGCCTTTAAGGATAAGGTCCTTCGAGATGATGAATCTGTCAAGTTTTGAGGCCACCTAAGACTCTCCTCCCCTTTTGTTATTCCAGGTAAAGATGCCATTACTTATCTCTGTGTCTACTAGCCTCATATTGTTTATAAAATTCTAAAATGCTATGGAGTCTCTGCCAAGTGATCTGGTTCTACCTTTTTTTTTACAGGGACTTGATCATGTTAAAGTCCCCTCCCAAAATCCAAGGGATGCCTGAATGTATGTCCCTTATATCCTCCAATGAAGTAAGTAGCCTGCGTTTATCTTCAGGCTTCTGTGGACCATAAACATTTGTGATTAAATATACTTCCTTGTCCTGCAAAGGTTGAATAACCACTGATAAGTAGTTCCCAGATGCTTCCACATCAAGGATTCCTAGTTTATGAGGATTCGAAAGTGTGAGAATACCCCGTGCTGTATTGTCTACTTTGACTTCTAGATATTCATATTTAGTTAGCCATTTGTTGTGTATTTCTCTTATTTTACCTACTGAACATTTTGTTTCCTGGATGAAAATCATATCTGGTTTTTCTTCTTTCATTCTATTGCTAAGATTTCTTTGTTTTCTTTTGCTCCCTAAACCCCTAATATTCCATGTTGTGAGCTTCATTAGGAAAGATTTGTAAATGAGTAATTAGTTAGGTCTTTCATCTTACCTGAATCGATCATTAGTTTTCCACACTCTATCAGCAACTCGTTCTGTTTTTTCCTACCCCTTTTGCTGCCTGGGTTCCTAGGAGCTAGTCCCAATATTGCCTTCATAGTTTTCACCCCTTCGTTGTCCTGACTATCATGGTTTCTTTTGACTCCTGAACCTTTTTCCTAAGTTCTCCATAGAAACAACTATTGCACTCTATTGAACTCCTCTTGTGGTAGCAAATCCATTCCTTTGGTGGTTCCCTGCTCCAGGAACCTTTCGAGATCTAGATGCTCCCTATCAAGAATATCCTACAGCGTGTGATCCTATATTTCCACCTCGCTCGAGGTCATTTCTTGGTCCCTATCAAGTTCCATAGTGTTCAATAGATCCTCCTTTTGTTGGTTGTTATCATGTGTGTCATCCATACTTCCTTCCTTTTCTTTTTCCCCAAGGCTGTCCTCCCGAGTCTGATCTGCTTTATCTGGCTCCTCTTCTTCTTCTAGTACCTTGTACCTATTTTGACTTATCTTATTTTCCCCATTGGTTTTCTTTTGGTACGTTCTCCCTCCTTTACCTCTACTTCCCACTTTGCTAAAGCTATCAGTTTCTTTCACTGAGGTAGCTTTAGTTCTGCTTTCTATTTTGTTTAAGGGGCAATCCTTGAATAGATTTCCATGTTCATGGCATTTGCGGCATCTGAAAAGAACATGCTCATAGTCCATCACTTGTACGCAATCTTCATCAAAAACTTCCAGAATAGCTTCATCTAGTAGAGCTCCAGAGAGGTCCATCTCTAAGCATATACGAGCAAAGGATGTATACGTTCCCCGCCTAGTGGCCTCTGATATTTTAACAAAATGCCCTAGTTTATTTCCTATTGATTTTAAAGATTCTGGTTGCCAATAATCCAGTGGTAAGGAGTAGAGCCTTACCCAAACCAGGACCGAAGTGAATGTCTCGCGCTCCGGGACAAAGTTCATCACCCAAGGTCGCATATAGAGGCCTGCGGCAGCATAGAAGTAAGGCCCTCCTTCAAACACTCTGTCTTTATCCTCAATGTTAGTGAAGACTACAGTGAAGAAACCTTTTGATCCAAGGTGTAGGTCTATATCCCTTTTAGGTTTCCAATAATTCTTTATCCATGCCTGTAAAGCCTTTTCCATTGGCCATAACCCCATGAATTTACAAATGACTGCATAAGTCACCATGTGTTGCATGTGCGCCTATAGCGCTGTATCACTTAACACCACTCTGGGTGTGATAGTTGTCCTAGGTTTACACGGTCCAGTTCGGTTTGGTTTCTGGTGTCTGCCCTCTGATTTTCTCTTTCTGTTCCTTTTTCTCTTCTGATTTCTTCCCGCGTATTTTCCTGCTCTTGTATGCCTCTGTTGTCTTGTTTCCCTCCTCATAAAATTCATGTTTCCGCCTCCAGAGGTTTCTTGAATCGATTGGAAACTACATGATTGTAGGAGAGAGTGAAACTCCCATGGAATGCCTCCCCATGGTGCCCAACGCTTAGCTTCTGCTGCAAACCCTAGCTCTCTGCCAAAAAATCTCACGAGCTCGATATGTCACGTTGCACATTCTTTTTATTATTAAATAGATTTTATATAGATCAAGAATAATACTGTATAATATTCATCGCATGAATTTCCTAAAAATATATTAACTGATATTATTATATATATATATATATATATTATAAATGGCTAGAACTAATAACGAAGTGTTCAAGATTGATGGTTATTTTTTAACTAAAGGTTATTCTTTAACAACCATGATGGTTACCTGAAATATGAGCGGGAGATCCTCCTCAATAGACCAACTTCATAATATCCTCCTCGATAGACCAACGTAATAATCATCATTTCCATGAAAGAAAAATACTCACATTCCAAAGGATCAGATATATTCATTCCAAAGGACCTTAATGTATTATAGAGACTGGACAGTTAGACATGGCCGGGATACAAGAAAAATTGAGTAAAAAGTATTATTTCATATCTACAACTGTATATATTATACCATATTCTGATCTGAACAGTTAACTGCACAATAATTCGTATAATATCGATGACAATACAAAGTAGCCATCGTATGCATGTTTCATGATCAGCAATACAATGGCTTCTAAGAAAGGTTATACAATGGCTTCTAAGAAAGGTTAGCTCCGATCAGTTCCTCCCATCCTAATGGCTTCAATGGCTTGGCCAGCTTATGCTATTCGGTGCTTCAACCCCGGCAGAATGTTGTGGCCTACTCCAGGGCTGTGACCTAACAGTGGTTGAAAGAGCATACGAGATTTCTCCCTTTCGGGTTTGACCACATCAAATTTAAGAGGAGGGGTTTTCTAAAAAATTTCATTAGAACGCCCATGTGAAGCCACCGAGCTTGCAGATATATTCGGATTAAAGCTAACCTTTGAACAATGATGCCGCAAGCGATGTGAGGCCACCGAGCTTGCAGATATATTCGTATTAAAGCTAACCTTTGAACAATGATGGCGCAAGCGATGTGAGGCCACCGAGCTTGCAGATATATTCGGATTAAAGCTAACCTTTGAACAATGATGCCACAAGCGTTCGTTCAGCTCCAGGACTTCGTTCCCAGGAGTCCACTCATGGACTGATTCGTAAGTACTTGCAAGAGCTTAGGATCACTATGAGCCAGGAATGGAGGGCAGCCTGAAATCCAAGCAGCCTCACCTAAATAGGGTGCAAGCAACAGTAGAACAATCATAGGATAGCCCTTTATCATTCAGGTTAAGTAACGTAACTTTACTGTTTGGACACAGCCCGCGAGGGCTTGGCCGAACTGTAGGCGTTCCGCACAGTAAGGCATTCCTCTTGCAATATAGGGGCATTCCGGCCAGGTTCTTTTAACCGGGAGCTGCGGTTGTGTGCGGTGGAAGTTTTCTAGGTGTTGGTTGGCTTCGCGTTCAGTCTTCCCAGTTACGGATTCAGTTTGGACTCAATGTTATGATCACAAGAAAATCAAAACTAGAGAACGTAATGTATTATCCAGAGGGAAAATATGACACTCCGAAGACAAGAGTCTTCAATGCATGATCAGAATAGAATATAAGAAAATACGTTAATATTATTTATATATTTCAGAATAATTATACATAATTTAGGTGGGGAGATTATCTTTGTATCTTTCTAAATATCAAATACTCAGAAATACACTCAATTGACATTATTACTCTTTCTCTAACAACACTAGACGGCAGTAGAGGAGAATTTGAAAAGGGAAATACCTTTTTTCCTATAGAAGAAACCAGAACTCTTATGACAACACTTCTTACTAATGGCCATCAGAGCGAGCAACAAAGCTCTTCAGTGACAGCAAAAAATACCGTCTCTCAAAAAGGCATACATTGCAAAGGGTAACAGTGACAACAGAATACAGACAGAAAAACAAAATAAATGATTTCAGCTCTTGCAAAATCCAAATGGTAAAAAGAAAATAACAAGAGACAGAACTTATAGATCAAACATCCCCTATCTATTCCGTAGATCGCTCCACTTTGAAAGACCTCGAAGAACATATACCCAAGAAGTATTCACACCCCTCACTTAGAAATGCTTATCCTACACCATTCTATTTATTTGTTATTTCTATAAGTCAAGTAAAGAGAAGTAGATTGCCGTAATGCAACGAAGCAATTATTTAATAAATTTCAGCTATATCATTAGCTTTGAGCGATCCACTCGTAATGACAGAACGGCAATAATACAATCGTGAGTGGTAGACAGCCTGCAGATGAACAACACCTACCCACGTAGTATATGTTTCTAATTTGTAATTACTCAACTCCGATCTGGAAAAGTGAAACTTGAATTTCATACTAAAAAATTTACTTGATATTCTGCTAACTACTCAGTATTTCTTAGATGTTGGACGTTCTTGAATGTCATTCAGACAACTAACTATTCGTTATTATTTCATTCCTTTTCACAATTCACAATGTGACAAACATAGAGTGCGGATTAACTTTCGGTGTGTAACATAAAGTGCGGATGACAATCTGACAAACAATTTTGAGCTGTTTTCATCTCCTGGATTAACTTTCGGTGCGTAACTGTATTTTTCTCTCCCCAACAACGTTTTTGTCGGTCAAAAAGGCTCCATAGGGAATCCTACCAACTTCCGTGACTGGATTCACATACCATGTTTATTCGAAGAGGGTTGAAATGGTTACCAAGTTCGAATTTGATAAGATATACCATATTTGTGTGAGAAGAACGTTAAAATTGAATTTGATAAAATACAAATGTATATAGGTTTTTTTTTCTATAAAATACTACTTAAATATTTACAGATATTTGAACTGGTGACTTATCATAAGGAGTATCTTAACAATGTTTCCATTCACCATTAATCAAATACTTACAGATATTTGAACTGGTGACTTATCATAAGGAGTATCTTAACAATGTTTCCATTCACCATTAATCAAAAACCCCATGGGCCAAATAAATACACAGAAGGATGAAACTTATATCTAATCTTATATACTTGAGCAGGTTCATTTTATTTTCCATATATTTTGAAATTTAGATAATTTTAATCAGTATAAATAGTTTTAAAAGTATGATTTATAGTAGAAAATCACATTTAGTATTCTTTCAAAAAAAATCGAATTTAAAACTAAATACCTTTAGAGTTAAGACTTATCTCAACCTCTTTGTAATTAATACATGTTTAAAATTTAAATATTCAAAATGGGATTTCTATTATATAAACATATTTAAAAGATGAATTACTCTTTATAAAAAAAAATTACTTTATGTTGCAGGTTTAGATTTTTTAAAATTTTTAGGGAAACAATGAAATTGAAAAACTGGAAATTTCCCCATTATAATTAGTTGGTATTTCCTACTTGTGATCTAGCTCCCATTTATTTTGACTTTTAGGGGTTACTTAGTATTTATTTATGTTGGGAATTGAAAGGCATTTTTATCAAATTGTTTGATATATAAATGGAATTGTGGAATTTTTATAATTTTTTTCATTTAAGTTAATTTAGTAATTATGAGGTTAATTATAATAATTTTAATGTTTTTCTAGTATGTTTATTAAAATTCTATATATTAATGTGATAATGGATTAATTGTTAGAAATTTCGTAATTATTTTAACACTACTTTTTAATGGAGAAATGTGTTTTCTGCTACATCTAACCGATTTCTAAATAATTCATACTTTTCCTTTCCAAGAAACTTTGTAAACATGCTAGTCACATTTTTATTAGTATTCCAATAAACTAAATCAATTTTCTTAGATTGCATATTTTGTCTAAAAAATGATAACGAGTCTCGATATGTTTTGATCTTATATGGTACACAAGATTGATGGCTAGGTTGATGAAGCTTTGACTATCACAACTGATAATTGTTGGTGTTTTCTACTCCTCTCCCACATCTTCAATAACTCATCTCAACTACACTGCTTCACAAGTAGCATTGCACAAAGCATTATAGTCAACTTTAGTTAATGACAAAGGAACATTTGGTTTTTTGTTACTTCTCCATGCCACTATCCTAGGTCCAACGCTGAATGCATATCCTAATGATGATCCTTTGTCATCATGATTTTGGGCCCAATCTAAATCAAAATAAAATTTTAACTCAACAACAAATTCATTATTGCATTTAATATAAAAATTAACAATCCCTTTTAGATATCGACGGGATTTGTTCACTGCTTTCCAATGACATTCATTTGGATTATCGATAAACTAACTTAGGATGATAATCAAATATTTTATTTCTAGGCTAGTTGTAGCGAGAGAGTTTAAATTTCTAACCAACTAATGATATAGTGTACCATCCACCTCTCTTGTCTCATTATCATTGTAGAGTTTGGAATTCTATTCTAAATGTAGTGACACTATGATACATTGATTCATTTTCAACTTTTTTAGAAACACTCTTGTATATTTTCTTTGTGTAACCAATTTCTATCCAACTTCTCTCCATATTTCAATATCTAAGTATCAGTGTAATTAACCAAGGTCTTTAATCTCAAAAACCAATTCACCAATCAACTTAGATGCATTGTCATCTATAATGAAATCATCAACATATAAGGAAATCAAAATAATATGCCCCTTTTGATCCATCTTAATTTATAAGGTATGATCACTTTTACTTTTCATAAAACGTTTCTAAAGAAAGAAAGAGTCAATGTTCATGCACCAAGATCTTGGAGAGTAGTTTAACCCATTTATGACTTTCTTTACATTACACACAAGATACTCTTGACCCTTTTTAACAAATCGTTTTGGCTGAATGGGATATACTTCTTCTTTTAGTCCCTCATCCAGATAAGAAAACATAACATCTAATTGATGTAGTTTTGATTGATTTTTTGTGGCTAATACAACCATTAATCTAATTGCATTTAACATGGCTACATGTGCAAAGCATTCATTATAATCAATTCCATTTATTTATTAGTAATTTTTGCAACCAATCTAGATATATATTTATCTACACTTTCATCAACATTAAATTTAGCTTTGAACAGCCACTTGGATCTTATGGGTACTTTAATTTTAGGTAATTTTGTTAATTCCCAAGTATAATTTTTCATTATGGACTCAGATTATTCCTTCATTGCATATCTCCATTATTTATGCTCAATAGCATGTTGTGAATTTAAATATTCTATCAAAATCTATTACTTTGTCATTAAGGCATAGTTGTTATACCTTATGGGTAGTTGAGTTTGGTGTGGTGACCTCTTTATTGCTTCACTACTTTCATATGTTATCCTAGTTTGTGATGAATCATCTTCTCCTCTTGGTGTGCTATGACTACTTGAGGTGTCCATATCATTGAATTATTCCTTTTGTTTATGTTACTATTTATTGTTTGCTTCTTCCTTGACATCAACATAATCATAAAAATATGCCATGCATCATAATCATCCTCCTTATGCACTTAATTTTTATGCTCATGAAACATCACATTTGTAATTGTAAAAACTTTATGTCTAGAGAGATTAAACATCTTGTATGCTTTATGATTAGAGCAATAACTAAAGAAAATACACGATAAATTTTACATAAAATAGCCTCCTATCTTCTTTTAGAACATGAGAGGATGCTTTGCTTCTAAATATCCTTAAATGGATTATTGTTGTTTTAAAAATATAAGGAGCTTCAAAGAGAGTCTTATGGTCTAAAGTATTAGTTGGACTTCAACTTTTTTCAAATAAAAGCAATACTAACAATTTTAGCCCAGAATGAATTGGTAAGGTTTTTACGTTTGATCATGCTCTGTGCACATTCCATTAAGATTATGTTATTTCTTTCAGCTACTCGATGCTACTGTGGCATATACAGCACTGTGTATTGTTGTCAAATTCCATGGGTTTTACAGTACTTGATGTATACACCTAATGTATATTCTCCCCCTTGGTCTAATCGAAGGATCTTGATGAATTTTCCTATTTTCTTCTCCAACAAAGTTTTAAAACCTTTAAAACATTCCAATACATCACTTTTCTTTATTATGAAATACACCCAATTATATTTTTTGCAATTGTCAATAAAGATTAAAAATTAATATGCTCCATCTAATGATCTTGTCTGTATAGGCCCACACACATATGTATTCACAAGTTGAGGAATATCCCTTTGTATTATATCTGTATAAGTAGGGAACTCTTCCCTATGCGTCTTCCCTTATGCACATCCTTCACATGAAGAATATTCATTCTTAAACAATGGGAGTCCTCACACCATTCTTTATTTTTGAAATAGCTAAAAGTCATTATAATTAAGGTGGCCATACATTTGGTGCCAAAGATTTTGTGTTGTCATTGTTTTGGATTCCAATGCTTGATGACTTTTTCTAGTCATGTCAAGATTGTAAAAAAAACCAATTATTGCACCTATTTCAATAACCTTGAAGTGATCTTGCATATATTTTACAACTAATTGCAACTTTACAAATTATACCTTCATATTTTGATCTGTTGTAGTGAAAACCAATATTAGGTTCTTCTTAGTTCATGGTACATACATCACATTGCAGATTTTTTTAATACCATGAATTGGTAATGTTACAGACACATATCCATACCCTTTAATTTGGTGCAAATGATCATCCCGAAGATATGTATTTTCACCATTGTTAGTTTCATGAAAATTTTTGAATAAATGCTTATTACAAGACATATGTATGGAGGCTCCAGAATCCACAAAACATACATTTTGAAACATCTATTTGAAAAGACAGTGCAACATCGGAGATAAAGAGTCTAAGATTTATAAAGTCATCAATCACTACTACTACTCTATCTGTAAGATAACATGTGTGCGTTTTGTTTCTATGTTTGGATTTATGATACTTTCTTTTGAAACAAACTCAATAATAGTGCCCAGTATTTCCATAGAAACAACATTAAAATTCTAACGTCAACCTTTGTGGGTGTCATACCTAGTTATGGCTTTTAAAATGGTGGATTTCTGTATGTTTCCTTTCCATGCAGTGGTTTTCCTTCCTTGCTTCCTTGCCATGGATTTTATACCAAAGGTTGTTTCCATTTCGGCATTAGGGTCAAATCATAATTTTGAGGCCTAAGGTTATTTCCCCTTTCTTCCTCCTACATGACTATGGCTTCCAACTCATCAAATGTAGGAGATTTCTCCCTTGTTACAAGACCTCTAATGAACATTTGGTACCCATCTAGCATTCCATTTAAGTTTATGGTGATTAAATCAATACAATATACATTTTCTCCTATATCTCCAATCTTATCTTTAATGTTTTTAATTCTCAAAATGAAATTACTAATGCTTTCATTTTCTTCCATGTCAATGGAATGAAGCTTACTTTTTAGAGATAGGAATCGATTTGTATTCTTCAACTCATACATGTTTGTAAGTGTTGTCCATGTTCATTGGAGGTGTTACAGTCTTGAATATGGGAATCTATAATGTTGTCCTTTATGAACATTCTTGACAATACATTTTCCTTACTCTCTCACCTCTCCCAATCTTGAATTTATGCAACTAAAGATATTGCAATGGAATTAGGCTTCACTTCATCCCCACATTCCATTGACCAAAGATTGTACCTTCCATCAATTCTTGTAATTTAAACTTTGAATTTACACCATTGGCACCATCTAACTTAATTTCTTCATTTGAAAATGTTTCTTTCGGGTTAGGCATTGAGCACAATTGATAATATTACATACCCTAGAAAAAATATTTGCAACAAATTCCTTCAAACCAGAAAGAAAGCTAAAATCATAGTTTTTATCGCAGTTTAACTCCTTCAACCAATCAAAAAACTACATTGGTTGCAGCTAACTGTACCTCATAGTTACAATTAACATATATACCTACACTCCCTTCGCATAATAATTAAGCCAAATAAAATCATTCCACACAACAATATTCACTTCCATTTCTTTCATTAATGACTACTTTGCTTACTTTGCTTTCAATAACACAAATGAATATTGTTCCATAGTCCCAAACACAAGGAGGGACACACTCTTTACTTATTGTAGCTCCATCAAACATAACAATGGTTCTAACATACCAAATTGACTTCTGCACTATAGATATGGATATCTACGTGGAAAGAATTGCAAAAGAATATTCTACCTCCGAGTGATCAAAAAAAAAATGCAAATGAGAGAATAATCCTTTGTATTTGAAGGGGAAAAC
Source organism: Pinus taeda (assembly GCA_000404065.3). NCBI lineage: Eukaryota > Viridiplantae > Streptophyta > Pinopsida > Pinales > Pinaceae > Pinus > Pinus taeda. The sequence goes on along the minus strand of APFE031274447.1, from coordinate 2,571 downwards.
TGTCAAGGCAACGGTTCACAATAACCATAACCATACCTTAATTTGTTGAAAGCTTTGGATTCATAAAACCTCTCATACCGAGAGTAGACACGTTGGATAAGTGCCTATTAGTTTGTACCAATGTGTATAGAACGTTTGATAAGAGATAGACCATTCTCATTAAATGCCTACATATGCAAAAAAAAATTGTAGAATATTACATGTCCACTGTCAGTAACTTACACGTAAAGTAATTTTACTAACCATTGACATTGACATCATCTCATCCTACATGCATCATTTTATGGATTTTAATTGCCAAGAAAATGATATTTATGCTACCGCATCATAATATTCTTATCATAAAGGATGACCAACTTTGCAGAAAATTTACAAATAAATGACAAAGGCTTTTGGATCATGAAGTAGTTGCGAAATTTCGGAGTGAATTAATGAATCAGAGAATACTCTTATTATAAAGGATGACCAACTTTGCAGAAAATTTACAAATAAATGACAAAGGCTTTTGGATAATAAAGTAATCGCCCAATGTCGGAGTGAATTAGTGAATCAATTCAGAGAATCAGAGAGTTTGATGTATTCCAATTGGTAGATGGTTTATCTCGTTTTAATTATTATATTTTCTATCTATGCCAGTATTTTATTTGTCGATAGGAATATATATATGAATTTAAATATATATATGAATTTTAGATAGAAAGGATTTGTTGATTTTTTTTAATTGAGTGTTTAGATTGATTCTTCAGGGAATATAGTCAGTAAATGTTTATTTTTAATACTTATCAATCATTGTAGTGTATTATAGAGCTTTTTTAGGTCGTATTGACTTTTAATAAATTAAAAAAAATAGATTTGTGCCACATGGCTTGGTACTCACTAATTTCCTAGCGATTGAGATTATTTTAATTCTAATAAGTTCCTTCATGATAAATTCCTAATTATTATTTATAACATTCATTATATATAAGAAAATTTTATTTTAGCAAAATTTATCCATTACCTTTTAATAATTACAAAAATTATATTCGTGTAAGGTCGCTACGTCCCCACCCCATTTCCTAAGGATTTGAGATTATTCCAATTTTGACTAAGCTTCTTCGTCCATGATAAGTTCCTCATTATTATTTATAACATTCATTTATATATAAGAAAATATATAACAAGGTATTTTGCTACGTCTTCACTATGGTGCAAATAAATTCCAACCATTTTGGAGTTAAGATCTCCCTCAATGTCTTCTAAGATCAGAGTGTGTACTCCAATATGTTGCTCATGCTAGAAGAACACGGGTTGCAAGTTGTGAATTTTACGTCTTCTTCAAATAATAAGAAAGTTTTTCATACCATATGTAACAAGGTATTTTCCTATAATCACGGAAACAACTTACTTCAATGTCTTCTTTAACAGTATGTGAACAAACATATATTTGTATGTTGACACAGGTGTCTGATAGTGGAAAATTTAACATGGAAAACCTCTGTGATAAGTTGGGGCATTTGATATTGGATCATGAGGCTATCTTATGGGCCCTTGAATCTTGAGAGTAATATGTGTCGCCGCACAAATAAGGAGTACAAAGTTTGACCAACTTATACCACAAATCTCCATGAGATCAATTATGTGCCCACTATAAATTTAGTAGCCGAGTGTAGTTTAGATGTTAATGACTTGAAGGAGTGCTCTCTGGAAGATTTATCTACTTTACAAATACAAATGTATAAAAGTAGCTCATCTTGAATTTGGGTTGTCCTAGGTTTTAAGTGTGGAATTAAGTAAATTAGCATAAATGAATTTGTGATTTAAAATTAGTTAAAAATCATTCAACAAAAAATTTTCAAATTGCAAATTTATGTTATTAGTTTTTTCTTTAAATATCAGTCTTGATCAATTTTAATCATAAATCTAAGAAGTGTTTAGAGTGATATAATTTCTTCTTGCGTAAGTTTTTTTTAAATGAAAAATTTGAAAAAAGAAATATTTGCATCTCACATTGAAATATTTTACTTAAAATGATATTGAAATATTCTATTTATAAAATATGTTGTTTATATATACATAGCTTCCAGTCATAGGTTTCCTTCATTATTCATAAATTAATGGAAATTTTTAAAATTATGATTGATTGTTTCGAAATATATTTTTATTTTTAAAATTTGAAATACATCTATATTCTTAAATTATATAAATAAAATAGATGAAATAAAAAATAAAATTAGGTTAATGTATTTGTTTTAACATAGAATGTGTTTTGATATAACCATAATTTGTAATTTGTAATCTCTTTTAAAAAAAATTACATTGAACGAGGAGAAAACAAAAGGTTATTTTCAGGAAAAACATAGTGGATGACAAATATATATAGTGTTTCTGTAGCCATCAAAAAGTAAATATAAAAGGGGCATTTCTATGTCCATTGCAAAGGGGCATTTTATGTCTCTGTAGATTTAGTATATTTTATGATTAGTGAGTAAAATCAATTATTGACTTTGTTAAATTTACTGTATTTCTATGAATACCAAGTAAAAGCAATTTTTTATTTTTCTCTATAATGGAATTTGTAATTTAACTATT
>APFE031274444.1:90892-120910 GCA_000404065.3 Pinus taeda | reverse complement strand
GGGGGGACAAGTCGCCCCCGCGTGGAGGGGTGTACAAAACTTCCTAGGGTATACATCCGGCTGAAATAAAGACCTCTGAACAATCATGCTCCACACACAACATGTCTTTCATCTCAAATTCCCTTGCAATATCCTCTTTCCAAGAGCAGATTAGATGCTCATCACTTATCAATATTAAATCATAAACATACAAAACAAGAATAAGAAATTTACCATCTACCACAATGTGATAGAGTTTCACATCTACTTCACTTTTGTTGAATCTCAATCCACTAAGATAACTATCGATCCAAGTGTACCATGCTTGGGGTGCCTGTTTGAGACCATATAATTCTATCCTCCTCAAAAACACCATTGAGAAAGAAGGTCTTCACATCCATCTAGTGTATTTCCACCCCATCTATGTAGACAATGCTAGAATGGATCTGATTGAGGAATATCTTGCAACTGGTGCAAAACTTTCCTCATAGTCCACTCCCTCTACTTGAGAGAATCCTTTGGCCACAAATTTGGTCTTATACTTATTGATGCTCCCATCAGTTGCATGCTTCACTTTGTAGATCCATTTGGAACCAACCATTAATTTCCATTCTGGTCTCGGTACCACATCCCATACATTATTCTTCATAAGGGATTCATATTCTTCCACAATGGCATTAACCCAAACAGGTTGAGAAACTGCTTCCTCAAATGAAGAAGGATTTTGTCTCAATGAGCAATGTGATGAGAGCCATGTAACCAGTGTACCTCTCAGGTGACCTCCTTTGCATGCATACTGATGTAGGGGCTCCCACATTCTCCCTAGCATCCTACAACAATTTATCAGCTTCTCTGGTTCTCTTTTTCCCCTATGTGAAATATTTTGGTTGAGTGGGTGCCTCCACTCTGCCTCCTTTCTGCTCCACAACCTCTTGAAGATCATCCTGAGGCTCCTCCTTTGGAGATAGAAGCTCCTACTCTGGTGGGATACTTAGCTCTCATTCTAGAGATCATCTCATAGCCTTCTCCTCATTGAACTTGACATCTCTCCTCACAACTGTCATCCTTAGTGAAGGTAAATACACACGGTAATTGTGTGGAGTTTCGATGTATCCTATAAAAACTCACAACTCTATTGTAGGCTCAAGTTTCTTCCTCGAATCCTTAGAGACATGACAATAAACTGAATCTCTAAAAATTATGAAATGAGACACATTAGGCTTTCTCCTAGAGAAATATTCCTCTGGTGTGATCATGCCAAGTATTCTATGAGGACTCTAGTTCTACATGTAGATTGTTGTGTTGCATACTTCTACCCATAAATGCAGTGGAAGCCCCTGTTCATGCTACATGTCTCTTTCTACTCCCACTATGCTCCTCTTCTTCCTCTCAACTACTTGAGGGCCTTCACCTTCTTTCCGGTCTCCTCCTCAACCAATGCCTTGAATTCAATTTTTTTTTAGAAAATTCATCCTTCTTATGCATGAAGAAGATATAGCATTTTCTAGAGAAATCATCAATAAAAATTGCATAGTACTTATGTTTTTTTGCGGAGGTTATAGAGAATGTTCCATAAACATCAGAGTACAATCACTCCAAAATTGCATCTTCTTTACTATCTTGGCCATGGAAGGTGGATTTGACATATTTCCCCAATGTGCAACCCTTTCATACATCTTGTTGGTCATGGGAGCCTTTAGGGAGACCGATTGTGATATGCTGCATGATTTTTAAGGCACCATGGTGTAGATGACCTAATCTCTTGTGCTAGAATTCTCCAACATCACGACTTTGCACTTTTTCTTCCTTGTTGGTCAATGCAACATAATCTCCCACCTCAAGTTTGTATACGTTCTTCACTCAAACTCTAATCTGCTTCACTTTCCCGATAGCTATGCGTCTCATAAAGGCTTTCCCTTTACTAAAAATAACAGTAGCCTCTTGAGAATTAGAGTTTGGAATCAATTCCACAATGGTCATTGTTTGTGTCGACATTTCGTGACTACAACAAGACTCATCATTAGGATCATTTGTTTATGATGATTCTTGTTGTAAACTCAAAACATCGACGCAAACGATGACCACTGTGGAATTGATTCCGAACTCTAATACTCAAAATACCCACCACAAAATCTTTCGAAGTTTGTCTTCTAGGGCCAATTTTCTAGGTTCGCTGCTTTTTCGAATAGCTCAGTTAGTGCCTTCCACATAGCATGTGGAGTTTCTTTGACCATGGATATTTGAGACCACATGGTCTCTCACACCTTCCACAAGAATTCTCTTGGCCTTTGCAACATCCTTCTTCCACTGGGTTAACTGTTGTGCATTCGACTATGGAGGTTTTGCAATATCAGTTTTAACATATTCTAACACACCATTATCATTAATAACTACTTCCATTCAATCCTTCCAAACTATGAAATTCAAGCTAACCTCCAGGGCATACTCCAATCTCAGTTCGTTCAAAGACATTCTCCCAAATCAGAAGAAAAAATTGTTGCACTAAAGTTGCAAATTCGAAATTATTGAGGGACAAATTTGAAATACTTTTTCTAATGTGATTTTAGGGCTCTAATACCATGTAGAAATTCGATAGAAATTGCAATTGCTCAATATTTCGCACTGCAGAAAAAAAAAAAAAGAGAGAGGGAGAGACATAAAGTCTACTATACTAATCTTTGGAATGGAAATCACAATTTAGAACAACATGCATATACATGCAACAAGAAGAACCATGACTACACAGTGATTTCTAGGAGAACCCGACTAAGAAAAACCCCTCAAGCCTCTTTTCATTAGTTGAAAAGAGAAACTATTACAATTTCTTGTTCTAGCTCTGAGCACAACCTGCAACAGTAAAATTGTTCTCACTACTGAATGAGAGCCTCTATTTAACACTTAGCCAAATTTTTCCTCCTCCAACCTCCTATTTCCTTGTGCAATCCTGAGAAAATTCGAGCTCCTAGAAAATAAGTAAGTCCTTACTTCCTTGTGAAATTACCAAGGAATTGATCTCTTGACTGCATACAACAACTATACACTTGACTAGTATAAAAATCATGTTACACTAGCCTTGTCTCACCCACCTCAGCTGAGAAATTTTAATTCCATGCATGCATGAGATATTTTGGTATAATTAATCATTTAGATAACATATCTCTGAGTTAGACTATTGTCCCACTCCAAAACTGGCCTTCAACTGACTCTATCAATAGTTATAGGTCAGTTAATTCAATACAACTAAAAATAACTAAACTAGATTGCTAAAATTTAGCAATCAACACATGCATGAATGAACACCAAGCCCCTAACTTGAATTTACTAAGCTAACTGAATGACAAGAGCCATGTGACACTACTTAACTGCTTCCAAGTTGTCCTATTGATGTGGAAATTCAATTTACTTAATTTGATTAAGGCTAAAGTCAAATTGAGTCGTTCTTGCTACATTTTCTAACATGTTGGTCAAGGATACATTTCGAGAGACTGGTGGTAATATTTTGCATGATTTTTAAGACCCCATTATATAATTTTCCCATGCTCTTGTGCCAAAGTTCCCAACATCTAAACTCTACACTTTTTCTTCCTTTCTCCTTAGTGCAGCTTAAGCTTCCACCTCAAGTTTGTAGAGATTTTTCACTCAAACTCCAATTTGTTTCACTCATCCAGTAGATACACGTCTCAAAAAGCATTTCCCCTTACTGAAAGAAACATCATAGCCTCTATCCTCCAATATAGCTAGAAATATCAAATTCTTCTTCAACACAGGTACATACATAACATCTTTCAGATGAAGATGGGAGCTTGAATCCCTCTTAAAGGTTACAGTTCTAATTCCTTTGGTATTTTACCTCCCATCATCTCCAAGTTCTATGTGCATTTGGAGATCCTTTTCCTCTAGGCTACTAAAGAATTATTTGCGTCATGTCATATGGAACAAAGCAGTTGAATCTAGGCACCACACACTCCCCATGACAGTGTTGGTCATGCATGCAATTAGGGTGAAGTCTAATTCAAATTGTGAGGCAAGTTCTTCACCTTCTACACCTCTCGAAGGTTTCTTGTTATACTTCTTGTGCGGACACTTTGTTGCATAGTTCCCATATTTGTGGCTGTGAAAACATTTTATCTTGTTGAGGTCCTTCTTCTTGCCATTGTTCTAGCTGGGCTTAGGCTTACCTTGGGCCTTCTTTCCCTTGCTTACAAAGGAAATTTTTTCTTCCTCCTTAGCATTGTGTGTTAGTCCATCTATGGTGTTCCTTTGAATTTCTTCCTACACCAAATTAGAAAAAATTCTCTCCTAATTTGGCAATTTGTCCCTTCCATTTATAGAGTCATGGTAGTTGTGCCAAGATTTCAGAAGGCCTAGGAGAGCTAGGCTCATTACTCAGAAGATAGCACATTTTATCCTGCTCCTTTGGGTTCTTCTTGAATCTGAGTTAATATGGAGATGTAATATGGAATGGTTTCATTTTTCTACAATCAAATGTTTCTAAGGTTGTCCCTCAATGCCCATTTTCTAGAATCACTTTTATTTTCAAATAACTCAGTGAGGGTCTTCCACATAGCATATGGAGTTTCGTTGATGTGAAAATTTGAGACTATGTGGTCTCTCACACCCTCCAAGATGATCCTCCTAGCTTTTGCAATATCCTTCTTCCACTGGGCTAACGTTTGTGTGATGTTGTTGGTTTTGGAATGTTAGTTTTGGTGTACTCCAACACTCCATTATCCTCGAGTATAAATTGCATCTTGTCCTTACAAGATATGGAATTTGAGGTTCGCTCCAGGGAATACTCCAATCTCAATCTGTTGAAAGACATTTTCCCGCACATAAGAAAACAACTTCACTGAATAATACAAATCAAAATTTCCGAGGGAGAAGATCTATTGACTGGTTTCTATTGTGTTTTCAAGCTCTAATACCATGCAAAAATTAATATAAATTTGATACTATTGATGAATTCGAACTGAAAATAAAAGATTACAAATTTCCTCTACAATTCTATAGAATGGAAATCACAATTTAGAAACACATTCAATGACATGCAACCATCAAAAATACAATAACACGATGATTTACTGGAGAACCCAACTAGGAAAAACCCCTCCACTACTTTTCATTAATCATATAAGAATGAGAAACTATTACAATTTCATGCTTCAAATCTGAAGCACACCCTACACTATAAACTTGTTCTCCTACTGACTGTCCTACTCTGGCAAACACTTAGCCAATTCAAACCTCCAACTTCCTCTTATTTCCTTGTGCAATTTAGGAGAAATTGACCTCCCAAATAATAGGGGAATTCCCTATTTCCTTACACAATTCCCAAGAAATTGATCACCTTCTTAATATCAAGTTTGTACACTCAACTAGTATACAATTGATATTTACAATGTGCCTTTTCCTCCACTCTGGATAGGCAATTCGAATTACATGCATGTATGGGCTATTTTTAGTTTATTTACTGGTGTAACTAAGAGATTAGTGAGTAAAAACATTTCTACTACTTAACTGACTCAATTAATGACTTGAGCTTAGTTAACTGAGTTCAACTGAAAATAACTTAACTAGATTGCTAAATTTTAGCAATCACTGTAGGCTCCAAGCCTACAAACTCAAAGTAGTTGATTGAACTAGGAGACAAGGCCATGTCACACAAGTTAACTGCCATCCAAGTCATCCTGGTGATGTGGAAAATCAAATTACTCAACTTTACTAAGCACAAGTCAAATTGAGCCTTTCTGGCTACAATTTCTAACATTATTCAGGTCATCATTATGCTACAATACATGATTTATATATTATTGAGTGTTACTTATTTTAACAGATTTTGTGTGGAAAGACTACTTTATTGCCATTATACAATAGGATGTAAAATGACAGGGTTGGATGACCCCTACACTTCAATATATTACATCTTTACAATGGGAAAAAATTTGGTTGTAGACTCCACCAGTACGCTACGATGAGGAAATATTAAAACCATAATAAGTACTTGGCTGAAATGTCCAAAATAGAAAATGTCACATGTTGTCGAATAACGAAACCATGCCCAATAATACTAGCAATAGAAATGATAAAAAAGCATACAAGGTTCAAAAATCATAATCAAAGTCATTAAAATGATGGATCATGCAATTTTAGGGATCACTCTTGTGGCCTCAGGATCATCCTTGTCACTATTAGGTATCCCTCCTCAACCTTGGATTAAGGGCTCATGCTTGGCAATAATGGTCTCCTATCCATAGTTTTCATTATGTTGATCCTCCTAGGGTATTGTACTAGGGGTATTATCATTTGTTTTAAAAATAATTTGGCATCTAGGATTTCCATTCACTAGCTTTCTTCTCTATCATCTATAATTAAGACTCAAAGGAGTCATTGTTTGTAAAAAATGACACTGCTAAACTTAGTATTAGGAATATTGCAGTAATCATTCTTTAAATCTTTTTCCATACTCGCGACCTATACTATTTACAATCATAATAATATTTGTAATTTCTAATTTTACAATTCTCGTTCATGCAGGACCCATTTTCAAGTATGTGTTTCAATATTGGTTGGGTAACTTAAATCAATTTCTGAGTAATGCTGGAAAAATAGCCATATAAATAACATTGGAAAAGAAATCACAATGGGATGGGAATTGAATATGAAAGCCACTAGATATGCAAGGAATGGCATAAGAGTTGAATATGATATTTTCTTTCCATAGTTATCTTAGCTTATTTAAGTTACTGAGCTATTTCTTGATTTGTCAATAGTTAAGTTTTTTTCCCAAGAAAAAATCGTAATTTTCATTTAACAAGATAATAAAATTACATGTTGTATCATCAAAATGTGAGTATGCATAATCACAAGTAATGGACTAAGCCATTCTATCCAGATTAGTGTTCATATAGTTACAATATTTACAATAAAAGACATAATTATTAACAAGTAAAAAACATAGTTGTCCATATAGTTCATAATATATGAAGACAAAAATGCATCTAACTGTCGAATGATCATGGCATGTCATTCAGATATAAGTCCATCCTGTTCAATGAATGGCTAGTGGAAAAACTGATAGAACTCCTTGTCTCGAAATTCTTGAATCAACCACTACCCCCTGTGTTGCTGTGTGACCTCACTAGAAAGATAGTTAGCGACTGAATTCCTTTCCATGTATATACATGAGCATACAATAAAATAAAAACGTGATTTTAAAGTGATGAATTCATCTAGTAAACCACTGTGTGTGTGCACGTGACAATGATATGCAGAGTTGATCTAGTTTATAATAAGCTTTGAGTCAGTTACGACTACCTCTCATGGAAATGGCCATAGATGAATGACTTACTTAATGCAGTTGAATCCCAAAAATGATATCTAATATAATGCACTGCAAAAACCACTCAATAATTAAATTCAAAAGAGTGAAGGGAACTCTACTTGAATGGTTCATGAGGCACAATACTTGCTAAGGTTTTGCAAATGGGGTAGTAAGATAAGTGAGCTTGATTGTGGGGGAAACTCCATAGTTAAGCGCGCTTGAGCCAAAGGAAATCTGGGATGAGTGACCTCTCGGGAAGTCCTGGTTACCGGGTGCAAACCCCAGAAGTGATGATTGATGCTATGTGATTCATTTCACTAGTTTCAATCCCACTTCTTCACCCCTGTGAGCATCACCCAGTGCAATGAGTGCTAAGCAGAATATTAAAAAATCATGAGAAATTATTCATTTATGACTACCTCTCATGGAAATGGTCATAGATGAATGGCTTACTTAACACAGTTGAATCCCAAAAATCATATCTAATATAATGCACTATGAAAATCACTCAATAATTAAATTCAAAAGAGTGAAGGGAACTCTACTTGAATGGTTCATGAGGCATAATACTTGCTAAGGTTTTGCCAATGGGGTAGCAAGCTAAGTGATCTTGATTGTGGGGGAAACTCCATAGTTAAGCACGCTTGACCTAAAGACAATCTGGGATTGGTGACCTCCCGGGAAGTCCTAGTTACCAGGTGCAAACCCCGGAAGTGATGATTTGACACTATGTGATTCATTTCACTAGTTTAAATCCCACTTCTTCACCCCTGTGAGCATCACCCAATGCAATGAGTGCTAAGTGGACTATTAAAAAATCATGAGGAATTAGTCAGTTACGACTACCTCTCATGGAAATGGTCATAGATGAATGACTTACTTAATGCAGTTGAATCCCAAAAATGATATCTAATATAATGCACTACAAAAACCACTCAATAATTAAAAAGCTTTGAGTCCCCAAAGATATGAATCATGTGGCAGTTTTGTTCTAGAGCAAATATGAGAAGGTATCTGAGACAATTTAGTTCAGCAAAATTGTTCCTGCCTCCCCCTAATCCTAATTTGATCTTGAAATGATGTGATTCATTAATGTGTAGCACAGCCCCACCCCCACATCCAGTGTTCTGTGCTGACCCATCAAAATATGCCCAGAGGATCTTCTTATCAATAACTTCAATAATGATGACACAGGCATGTTGTATTCTTGATTCCTTAGGGATTAAATAATATATAGAAATACAAGTGATCGACCATAGTATGGGTGCATCCAAAAAGTAGTACGATTTCTCGTCAGACAAATACCCTACCAAACAAGAAGAGGGAGGTTCCTTATTTTTTGTGTTGCTGCAACATTCCACCAACTTTTCCAAGCATCAGATAGATGATACCCATCCCATCTGTGCACAATGTGGAGGGAGCTAGTGATTTGAAGCCACACCTGACTAGTCATAGGGCAATGTAGAAATAGGTGTTCAATATCTTCGACAATGTCTTTGCAAAAGCAACATCTATAAGGACTATGATAGGCACGACACTTCAGGTTTTCCTCCATGGGAAATTTATTTTTTAATATACACCACATGAAATGGCAGGTTTTGTGAGGTGTTTTAAGCTTCTATAGTGGCCACCGCACCTCCACTGGGTCTTGTGCTGATATAAGAGATGAGTATCCATTCTTGGGGATGTATCAACCATGTGTTGTAGTAGCCCATATGATTTCATCATCCCGTATGGTAATCCTAATGTGAGCTTCTTCCAACGCACCAATGAAACGATGCCACACCCTACTCCACCTTTTAGAATCCTGAGTTCCATTTCCAATACGCCAAGCCAATCATTCCTTAATGAAATTAATGGAATGAGTAATAGCTTTCCGTATGATAGATGCATCAATGTTTCCCTAGGTCAGCCTGTGAATCTAGAACATAATTAATAGAGGGTGAATGTATTTACAATAAACCACCTCTTTCCATAGACTATCATATGTGATAATCTACCACCTCATCTTTGCAACAAGTGCCTTTGCAAATAAATGCATATTTTCTATAACCCATCCTCCCCATTTTTTTGGTTTTCCAATTCTTTCCCATCTAACCCGAAGAAAGGTCCTCCAAACATTTTCCCCCCACCATAAGAATCGACAACAAATTTGTTGTATTCTATTGATTATGCCTTTTGGGATCCAGGCAGGGGCCATCCAATATACTGGGGAGGCCTCAAGGATAGATTTTAAAAGTGTTAGTCTTCCCACTCCGAAAATCCATCGTTGCTACCATATGGTCTTGCGCACTTCAATTTTTTCTATAAGCCATGTGCAGTCTACAATACGATAACCATTTGGCTTGAGCCTGAATCCAAGGTATTTGAGTCCAATCTCCATTTTGTGCCTAACAAAATGAAAATGTTGTAGGGAATGTCTTTTCTCATTTGTAAACATGACACCAGCATGATGGTGGAATTGTTGTAGTTGGGCTCCATACATGTAGATTTACAAAACAAGGACATAATATTATTGAAGCAAGTGGTATCATGGATAGAACCATCTAAAAAAATAAGTACATCATCTGCAAACAATAGATGAGAAAGCTAGAAAACATCTGACATGTTTACACCACCTAAAGACCCTTCTGCACGGGCTTTTGTTATAAGTCTACTTAGTCCCTCCATGATTAGAAGGAATAACAGAGGTGATAAAGGACACCCCTGTCGCAGACCATGTTCAACATGGAAAAAATCAGATGCAAACCCATTAATGACTATGATATATGATGTAGATGTAAAACAACACTTGATCCATTTTATGAATGAGTGAGGGAATCCAATATGGGTTAGAATAAGCTGGAGACATGTCCAACTAGCTTTGTCAAAATATTTTGATAGGTCAATCTTTAGAATGATACTCTTAGTATTCTTGGCCTTTATCAAATGGATCCCTTCTTGTGATGACCCAATGGCTTCATGAATCTGGCGATGGTTTAAAAAAGAAAATTGTTCCCTGGATATCATCTTGGATAAAATAAGCTTGATGCAAATTGAATTTTATTATTATTATTTTGTATATACAATTGCATAAGGATATAGGATGATAATCATAAAAATATAGAGGGTTATCGTCTTTGGGTATGAGAGAAATAAATTTCGAATTGAATCCCTCATGCATCTGTCCTGAAATTCTATAGTCCTCAATAGCCATAAGCAAATCAACCCCAATATGATCAAAGAAGGTAAGGTAGAATTCCATGTGCCATCCATCTGGTCCCAGGCTTTTGTCTCTTTTGAACCACTTCAAAATAGCCTCAATTTAACCCAAAGTCACTGGCTCGTTTAATGTTTTTATATCCTCTGCCTCAACAATTCTAGGTATTGTTCCAACAATACGAAGTACCTCAGCAATGGTAGCATCCTTGGGTGCTTTGAACATTTGGGAGAAATTTCTAATACCCATATCTGTGAGCTAGTTGAAAGTGTTTGCTTCCCTTCTAGTATGGTCCCTTAGAGTCCAAATTCTATTACTTATTTTCCTCCTCGTGGCACATTGTTGAAATAACTTTGTGTTTTCGTCCCCAACCTTCATCCAAGTCACTCTGCTCTTCAATCTCCATGTCTCATCTTACTGTCTCAAGAGGCATATATTTTTAGTTTCCAAACTTATTAAATGTTCCTTACTGTCACAAGAGGAATAACTAGCAATACCCTTTCCCTCCAACTCCGAAATGTCAGATTCAATTTTTTGTATAGTAGCCTCATCCATATTATTTTTTTACTTGGCCCATCTTATGGTTCTGAGTTTGATACAGGCTAAATTGCTGGAAATCACCACAATCGGAGTAGAGTTGTTTTCATGACCACAGTGAGTCCAGGATTCCATGACTAATCTATGAAATTCAGCTTTTACAAGCCAAGTCGAGTTAAATTTGAATGGGGAGTTTAGCTTGTGCTTGGAATTCATAATATCCAAATATATCGGGGAGTGGTCAGATATACCCCCCGATCCCACCCATTGTCTGATTATGTTCAGCTTCACCAACATAGGTGCTTTGATGATGAATCGGTCTAGTCTTCTGGCCAGAGCATCCTCGCTTGTTCTCCTATTCCTCCAAGTCGGTAGAATCTTGGCCGAGTCAATGTTCATAAGGTTATTTTAGTCCAGCAGGTGTTCAAAATAAGTTGTTAAGGGGTTAGTTTGTGCCCTACTTCCCCAAGATTCAACATGATTGAAGGAGAAATTTAGGTCTCCTCCTATAATAATGTTGTCATTATGCATGAATGATGAATTCATCATCTTGTCCCAAAAACCCTCCCTATTATGGTAGGGACCATAAATATTTATTAGTCCGAGAGGCACATCAATATAGTGGTCGAGAAATTAGCCCTCCAATATCCTTCTCCACCCCAAAGATTGGCAATCTTGATAGTCTTTTTGTCAAAACCCAAAGCCCTAGATCTCCCTCTCACATCCAAAGTATGGAAAATCTTGCCCGTAAGCATGTTCAACAGAATCTTGTTGATGGAGACACCATCTCCCAAATTCTCTTGTAGTAATAATACATCATCTTGACCGAGCCTAATAGTCTTCTGAGCGCTAGTTTCTTGTATGGGCTAGCCAAACCCCTGCAATTGAAAGATAGGCACTTCATGGGATAGCCCAATCATGGTTTCCCTTTGCTCTAAGAGCCCATTCAATAGGAATCTGGATACCAATTTCCACCTCTATGCCCACTCTCAAGATTGATTTTGACATATATGATTGTCTACCCCTGGGAAATTTTTGAGCTCTTGAGGGGATGGGGAACTCACCCAATCTGAAGGTGAGGGTTCGGGGATGGGACTGTGATCGAAGGTTGTACGTATGTGAGCTACTGGAATTAGAGTCCTCCCTAGTAGGTATAGAGAGAGGGTCCAAGGTTATTGTTGGTACAGTAACCAGATTAATGGGGGGAGATAATGCAACAGGGAAATTAATATAACTCATTTACATGCATTTAAAACCATTCCCGAAGAAACTAAAGATAATAATGAAATTCTAGAATTCATAAATTTATGATAAGAGGGGGAAGAGGAATTAAGAGTACCTAGAAATAAATTAGGACCCCTTGAACGCGAGTGAGTGACTCGAGCATCAGGAATTCAGGTGCTCATGTGATGAGATACCTCCACATCCACCCTCCTCCTCCTCTGGAGATTCCGTATGATCTTCTTTGCAGGGGTTGATTCTACCTCCAAGATAGTCCGGGTATTCGCAGTAACAAATCTTTTTGGGGGCTCAGTATACATCATTGTAATAAGCAGGCATTCTTTATATAGGTGTCCCACCTCATGACACCGCCTACACTGAAATGAGATCCCCTCATAATCAACGATCTGCCATCGAATAATGTCCCCAATTTGGAGCCGGTAAATCTCCACCAGTCCCTCTCTCGTATCCAGGTGTACCAGGATCCTGGCGATGGCTAAACATCTTTATCCAATGTAGGTGCTATCATGGTAAAGATAGATACCAAGGTCATCCCCTATGCATCTGAAGATTTCCTCTAACTAGAATTGTAATGGAAGCCATGGGAGTCTAACCCATATCGGCCCTGCCCTCAATTTATCCTTCTTAGGGTTGAAGAGTGCCAACTAACTCTTGAGTAGCACTGGTGTCATCTCAATATGCCAATATTTTGGCAGAACATAGTTTTCTTGTTCAGGTTGTGGGAAGATGAGTGTGAACCATCCTCTTATCATGGTAATGATCGTTGGAAACTGGTCCAATAAATGACCCCAAATTTCCACAATCTAATGCTTTAACCACGCAGAGGTATAGTTCTGTCCATGAGCCCTTCCAACAAGCAAAATACTCTCCATAAATATAGCTTGGTACATACTAATTCCTTCACTAAAAACCAAAACGCCCCCTGTCACGCACCTTGGAGCACTTTGTTTTTTTCTTCCCCACAAACCTCTGTGCCTACTCTACCAGGTGTTGTTCATCCTCTGTCGGCTTATTATCATCCGAATCCGAAGCTCTATTCTCCTCAGACCCTAGTTCCTGATGAGTGATGCCATCAAAACATCTAGATGTGCGAGCAACAGGAGTTGGTCTCGAGCCTTGGGGGTTAGCTTCATATGAGCCTCGTACATTATACACCGAATTTACAACACCATATGTGTCATTCCCCAGACTACTCGTGCTCCCATCTACCACAAATGATGACTCCTATACATTCGTCGCCAGACCCTGTTGATCAAGTGCCCAGTACTGTAACTCTATTGGTGATGGGATATTTAGTATCGGTTGTGTTTGGTCCTCTTGTAGATGAAGTAAATCCTCACCAACTGACGAGCCTGGGTGGGAAATCCCTAGGGCATTAAGGTAAACCTCCACATCATCCATCTTCGAACTATAAGCTTCAACTTGGACATCTAATGCATGGTGTGACGCCAGTGAAACCCCCATTTGATGATGATGTGTCTCTTCTACCCATATTCTAGAAACCTCCATACAATCAGAAGAATAATCCACTAGCTCCTCGTCTATACAAACAATGTTCGCATGCACTTTGTTTTAATGTCCCTATGCTTTTGTGCATTGCACCCTCCGACAGATGTTGGCCCAACTGAACATAGACAACCTCCTCCATTGTTCGATCCCCAAACGATTGACCCTAAAGACCCGTGAGACCATCAACTACCAAAAATGCCGCAGATAAATGACCTATTGTTCCGACCCTTTGTTTGTTAAGGACCGTAAACCTCCCTTCTTCTGTCAATAGATAAGTTATTTATATACTTATAATATATAATATATCTATTTTGATTAGTGTTGACATATATACCCCTATGATTTTCCAAAATACTTGCAAATCATTGCAAAGTCTCATTACTAAGTGAAATAATAAAAACTTAAGTTGGTGGATTCCCCTAGAAAATAAAATCAGCTAATACATGACAATTATGTGATGGCATTATAGTTTTTCTTTTACGCATCATATGTGTTGTTCTTTACTCATAATGGAAGTTGGTCTTGTATGCATTAGGGGAATTTTGAGGTCTAAAATGGGCATCCTAAGGAAAATAATAAAATAATAGTTAAAGTAATAAAAATATGGCCTATAAACTTGTAAAGAAAAAGAAAGAAAACTACTTTTTATTTTATTTTATTTCCAACTTATGTCCTTTTAATTTCACTCAAATTTCAAGAGTAGACACTCATTGGATGTGGAATCAAATTCCACATCCAACAATTGTTTATTCTTGAAATTCGAGTGAACCTACAAAGAGATAAGTCAAGAATACAATTAAAAAAAGGTAGTTTTCTTCTTTTCGCTCCAAAATATTTTCCCCTAGGGATGACATCAATGGTTGTGAATCCTATTGGTTCTTTTAAAGTTAATTTTGTTAGTACATTTTTTGTTTTGAGGACCATTTTTTACCTCAAAATTGCCCTTACGCATCAATATGAATGTGACACATATAATGCTTCAACCAAAATTATATTTCACATTTCATAAACTTCATATGTTTTCAAGTTTTATTTTGACATTATACTTGCTCATCCATATCACATGCATAGATGAATTTTATACCTTCCATTAGAAAAATTTGAAAACTCATATGATATCACTTTGCAACTATAGCCTGAAAGTTTATAATGGTGACCATTTGAAGCAAGGTTTTAATATATAAGTCACACCCTAACTTGGTATTAACATGGTGGTTGCAATGTGTATAGCTCATTTTGAAAACATTAACAAGGGTGGAAATATATATATATATATATAGATATATATATCAAATTTTTGAAAGCACAAGGGTATGCTTTCCCCAACACCCTATACAGACATATTTCATTTAATAAGAAATGACATGTGGTGATATTGTATTGATATGGTACGAAGTTGAGTGACAAGGTCGATGAGTGAACTTAACAATAGTGTGGTCTCAAGTAGTCATAACATAGGCACATGCATTAAAATTTGATGGAAAGTGGCTCTTTTTGCATCAAATTTGTAGCTAGGTTGCATTGGAGTTCATTACTTGCCTTGTGAATCAAATTCCACAGTTAATTTTTCATTCCTTGGCTCTACTATTTATGCCCTACTCTGAATGAATTTGGAATCGCTTTACATGATGGTTGCTTAACCGTTCACCAAGGAGATTTAATCTTGACTCACACTTATTTATTTAAAATGGGTAGTACTAAATGTAGTTTGTTGTAGTCACTTTCTCTGTTGATAAATGTTAAAGATTGCCTTAGATAGAGCATGTGTGCTAATCTTATTTTCTCCCTCTCTCTATTGTTTTGAAGAATTATGGTGATGAATAAGCTTTAGTTGTTTTCATTGACAAAATGTTGTATAAGGTTCATAGAATCCCTCATACTTGCATTTTCCAAAAAATAGTTCCCTGTAGGCTCACTCAATTTCCAATATTTACATACCTTGCATGGAAAATGAGTTGATATAGTTTTTGTTATGACTAGATGGATTTTTTACTATATAGTAAATGATAGTAAAAGAATAGATATTTGTGGGTATTGTACTAAACATTTCAAATTCTTGTTAGCGGCTCTAATCCATATTGAATCTTGTTTGGTGAATTTTTATAGTTCACAGTTTATAAGGTACAAGCAATATTTACTTTTGGTTTTGAAGCAACTACAATGCAAAAGCCTTAAGTAAAACTCTACGAGTTACACTAAGTATTTGCAAGTATTGCATATTTTACTACATACAAAAAATAAAAATTAAGTAATCAAGTGAAGATGTGATAAATTGTTGTGCATGGAACTATGTATATAGTTTATATATGTAAATGTGAACTATCAAAGAAGCCTAGTGTTCACATTTTTCACCACAATATTTTGAGTTGTTGGGTTGAAACCATAACTCCATAACTAAATGGTGTTATTGTTTTAAAAAATTGATAAAAGAAAAGGAATTTGTGTTCCATCTTGACAAGTCATTATGTGCTCACAATAAAATAATGATTTATACTTTGAATGGAATATAAGCACACTTCGATGTATCGTGATACATATTGAATATTCGTTAACATTGGGTATTTAAATAGTGAAATATATGAAACCAATTCTATTCTGATATGAATCACAACATACAAAGGTATCATTGCAAGCCAAAGCCTAGCCTATAGCTTCAGATATATACACACCATCAATTTGCTAATTGCTTCTCTCATTTGATGGACTTAAGGTACAACCAAATAGGTAGCTGTTAGATTTGTCTTCGTTAAGAAAGGGAAGTTCAAGTACAGGGGAGGAAAGTTAGAGATCTAGTATGTCTAATAGACAAAGATTAACTAGAGGTAAGAAAATCATAATAAAATTCCGTAGACATATGGAATTTTTACTTGCTGAAGGGGGGTCATGTTCTTATGATGCTGAGAGCATAAAATACATCAAGGTGCCCTTGAGGTACAAACATCTAGTGAAATGATGGGTACCCAAGGATCGTCCTCAAGTAAAAACTAATTTTTGTCTCAATGAGAGGATAAATTGCATGCTTCATCGTAATTACATGGCTTGGGGATATTTTCCATGGACGACATAAAGGTTTGTTACGACAGATTCACTAAATGGATTATGTATGTTAGACCTTATTACAATCACAAATATTATATGTGGTTGGTCCAATATACACAAGGTATGTGGAGATATGGAGTGGTTGTAAACTATACACAACTAAGAGACGCCGATAAAAATAAAGGAGTGTTTATGTATATTAATGGAAAGCCAAAAGCATTAGGGAATATTGTAGGTTTTATAAACAGTACACAACCTGGGACAACAAATAATAAACCCAATTGCATATTTGATGGACATGATGGAAGCCATGTATATTTTTTTTAGATGAAAATTTTAATCTAGTAGGAAACAAGGGGAAAACAAGTAATATAATGGCTTGTGCCCTAAACTATGTGCCTTTCTTGGCTTGACCTTTCAAGCAAGGGAGAAGTTGATAGAGGATTAAATTGACCATAGTTGATGTTGTTTTGTGATTGATGATCTCAAGTTGAATGTTATGCACAGATTGAAATATGGAATCATATATCAAATGACAATAGGATCTCAAAAGATAAAAAAAAAGTCGATAGACTCAACCCAAAAAGTGGAGCAATAAGGAAAGAGTGCAAGAGCTTGACCAACATTTAATTAAAATTATAAAAAATTGTGTTAATAGTGAATTCATCAAGGGTTTTTGCTCCCAATGTAGGATCACGCTTCAAATACAATCACTACAGGAGAGTTCTTAAGAATCTATTCTTGAAATTCTCTTAACTTTGTTTTACTCACACCTTAGAGAATTATAGGATGATGTTCCTTCCTTGGAGCACTCTTCGATGTTAATCAAATTATTCTTAGACACACTCCATGTACAAAATTCTCTCTGTAAATGTTTTTCTCTCATGATTATCTTTTTCCCTTGTCTAAGTTCTTGTCCCTACACCAATACCAAATGTCTTTGCATGACTAAGATAGTTGATGGTGCCGACATTTGAACATAGTCAGTTCCAAGAATGAGTTTGGTGGTTCTATATAGGTGCCTCATTAGGTCTATCCAAGCCAAGAATGGTTTTGTGCTAGCACCAATAATAAAAGTGGACAAAGAAGTGCATGACAAAGATGCCCTGATTTGGTATTGAAATCATGAGCAACTTTGAGCACAATTACAAGGCTGACTATTAGTGTTCATGTTGGATAATGCACTGTAGGGAATTTTGATCATTGTAATACTCACATGTATACATATGTAATTGGACCAAGAGAAGTGAGATACTCTACAACTGGGGTCGATGGAAAGGTTCATGCATTGATATGTCCATCACTCATAAATTTTCATGGTGGTAATTATTACATGGATGTATGTCATTATGTAATCAGTCAATCATTAGAGACATTGTTTACTCAATAAGGCAACAATTATAACACTTTGACCATAAACCATTGCATTTTTTGCAAACTCAACTAAAGTTGTAGCAATGTAAACTTTTATATTGGATGTCATATCTACAATAGTTTAACTTGGTCATTAGGTATAAGGTACCCAAAAATGGATTGCAAACTTTGTCGATATTTCTAATGGAGCCTTTGATAGTCTTATTGAAGCTCAACACATTCGATATGTAGGATTTTGTGGATGTGTATGCCATTGCTTGTAGATTTTTACAATTCATGGAACCATTGTGGTGTATTGATGCAGATAAGGTGTTGCACCCAAGGATTCCATGTCAATGATGGTATACTTAACAACTATGCATAGATTTGTCTTTTGAGAGTGGAACATTGTCTATTACTTCTAAGGGATAGGTTCAAGCGTTGTACAAAATTTTTTTGTGCATAAAGCTTTGGCTAACCTACAAATGTAATTTTATTAGCTACATATGAAAATGAATGTTGAATGACTTGTGGGGGGTGTGCTTGGCATAGCATATCAAAACCTAAAAATGGAAAATTAGGGTTGCATCCTTTGCCTTCTCCATGCTTCAGAATTTGGGGAGTATGTCAAAAGACTTTGGTAGAGGACTTCTAGAAACAAGGTGACAGGCCAATTATATTTTTGCTACACGTTCAACAAGATTCTCATGTTCATAATTTCATTCTTTGAAAAGATTTGTTGACAAGGAAAGAAGTAGTGAGATTGCTCTTCCCATATATGTGGGTGCATTTTATATTACCTACATATATTGTGTAGAACATGGAAAATAGGTTTCTTAGCCACTTTTGGACCACCTTATGTGCTTTGATGGATAACAAGTTTAAGAGGAGTACTTCATTTCAATAATATACAAGTCATTCTGCACAATCACACTTTGGTACAATTGTTGTGACTTTACAATCACAACCATCTAAAAATGTGGAATGAAAATCTCTCATATATTTAGCATGCGTGCAATGAGGAAGTTCATGGATTGTCAAGGATTTCACCTTGTAAGTTTTGACTTGTTTTTTACCCAAGCCCCTTATGATTTGATTTATTCAGTTCCATAATCATGTAGCACTCATGGCCAGGATGAGTAGGGAAAAACCATTCATTTTTTTGAAGTCATTAAAAAGATTCATCAATAAGATAACTATTAGGCACATTCTAATTGACCAACATTTCCATTGACAACATCACAGTCAACCCAAACTCCTATCAACAACTCCTCATCAAACAAATGGCTTTAATGACACTATTCCCCTTGGTCATGCTCCATCAACATGAATCCATTGCAACCATTGGACCCATTTTTTGATTGACAATGCTCTTTTAGTGAATTTTGCCCACATGATTAAATCCCTTTAGTTATTCCTTCACTGGCACTTGCATTGTTGATTTTCTCATTTGATTCAACATTACTTGATCACTTGTCTATTTGGTCTTGCAACTACTTAACTAATTCCTTACCCCTAGCCATTGTGCACTTTATTTGGTTCAACTTATCTCCATTATCAACGTCCAATTCCTTACTAATACTACAAATAGGTCACCTAGGAAAATGAATGATTTTTCCACAAGTCTCATTATATCTTTAAACTTTAAAATTTTGATATGTTTTCATTGGTCAATTATGTATTAAACATTGACATATTATTTTTTTGCATGAATCCATTTGTTAATTTGTAAACACAAAAAACTTTGGTGCAAAAGTTTGCATATCATTCTTCTTTTGTAGGTTGTTGCATAAAACTATTCAAAAGTCTCACCTATTATTTGTGAACTAAGAGATTCCAGGATTTATTGTGATAGGCAATCCCTAAGAAAATTTCTTTTACGTTCATATATTTGAGGCTAGGTGATTTAATGAGTTTAGTTGTCAATAGATTATCTTTATAATGGTAGTTATTGTTGACTAATTGGCCCCACCTATGTGTACAACTTGAAAATCCAATGGCAATATTGGGTGAAAAGTTTATTGTCCTCCTTTGTGGCCTTTTCCACATGGTACGTATGTATCATTTGAGAAAGATATGATTTCAATGACCAAAAAACTCACTATATATAATTCATATGCCGAAAATATCTTATTAACATGCTTAAATACAATTACTTGTTCACATTCTTTATATCCAACATTAAACTATTTGAAAATTGCAACATCTTAGTAGATTTTAGGTCTTTAAATTTCTTGATGCCAATTAACATTTCCCTTGAAATGCCTATTCACATCTCTAGAAATCTCAGAGTTATTTTGTTGTTGGAAGCCTGTTGTTTACTTGATGCTTCCATGTTGAATCTTCACGCCATTCTAACTTGTGAATTCTATTAATTTAATTCATGTTTAAATATATCTGATAAATCCTAATTGATGCAAGCAATGGTGCATCCGATTATGACAACAAGTTTTGAGAGCCCTTGATTAAGGTTTTCTCTATTCATCAATGCAATATTGGGTTCCTATGATTTTCTATTTGTTGATTTTGATGTCTATGCAAGCTTAAAAACCCAACTTAAGTATGTAATCTACTTTTTGTTAACATTGTGGGGGTACACATGAACATTTAGGATGAGGTTACCAAATGGTGAGCGATAGGAATGGCTTAAACCAATCATGTTTAATGCAGGAATCAGCCAGGTTCTAGACATTGTCTTGACATTTAGTATTGAAGAACACCTTTGATCCAGGTGGATATTGGTGACCACCTGCCAATTCCACTTGGACCCCCACCATTGCTTCTTTCAGTTTTTTAGTTTCCTTAATTGTAGCACAATTTCCTAATTTTAGCAGTTTTTCAGGTCCTCAACTTTCAGAGTTGTTTTGAGGCCCTAAACGACATTTTTTGGCAATTTACCACAATTTTCTGTTTAAAATCATCTTTTCTATCGTAGTCCTTGGAAAGATCTTTCCAACGGGTTATTATGCACGTCAAATAGAGATAATATGACCAAGTCGTGACCCCAACAAGTTGGCTGGCCCATAAACTCTTGGTGTTACATCTCCTCGGGTTAGGGTTTTGGTTGTTTAGGGTTTACTCTTATTGTTCAATAATAAAAAGGCCCTTGAGCCTCATTGTAACACAGTTCAAAGGCATGTAGCTGCCACATTTCTTCTCAAAGATAAGCTACTATCACTTGAGCTAGTCTTATTTCCATTCTGTTTGTAAGCATATTTCAGTATTTGATATTAACGATATGAAGTGTTATTTCTACCGCATCTTTGTATTTATGGTTATATATGTAATTTGTTGCATTCCTATTTAAATCTGGATCAACCTTATGTAGAAAATTGAGATATTTAGCATGGGGATGTTCTTCACATTTGTCATCTATGTGATAGATTGACCATCAACATATAGATAAGGGATAACCTGATGGCATAATGCTTGTTGTCAAGGTTAGTTTTCTTGAACATTAAAAATGTATGTGTACTTGCAATGTGCAATATCATCAATGTTTTCCATAATTTGGTCTTGTACAATTTTTACTACTCACTTACTCTACTCATTCTACGAATTTTTGTGGTCATAGGTTGGTTGTCATGCATATCACATTGGAATGGGAAGTGGTGCAACATCCAACATGGTTAGTTATTTTTCGTTAAAATATTTTTCTCCATTGTGTTCAATACCAACATCATAATATTCTAACGACTAGGCACTTAATTTGCTTAAAATCTTCTCCTGCGGTCAAATTTATCTCCTTTTTGTTGCTTTTTAACTCTGATAAGAGAGGTCATTTATCAAATACAAAATTCCTCAGTTATTATTTCATTCTAGCATCATTCTACATTGTCATTAGAGTTCTTATATTACAAAGATAATTCTAAAGTCACCAAAAAAGTTAAGAAATAATAGGGTTAATTTCATCCAAGACCAAACCCACTTCCTTGAATTCAACCAACAATATCGATTTCATAGGGTGTTAACTTCACATTTCAACAAAGGTGAGGTAAAGTAAAGGGCACTCATATTATCCAACAACCATCTCTATATTTGAAAATTAAATATTTTATTTTTCTGCAATTAGTTTAGGTTATTAAGCTGGTTGATTTTTCATTTTTATCATTGTAGTAAGCATTTTGCTTAGGAAATTTAGAGTTTATTGTTAAATCTAACCAAAGATAGGTACAAGTTTTATTTCAAGATAATTTTACACTTGTATCTAGCTATTTGGAACTGCATATATGAAAATTATATTATTGTACCAAGATGTATCTACAAAATTTCAGAGTTTTTCAGCCATACAAGTGAATAAATCCATCCTAAAACCCCCTCTTTTACTATTTAATTTTTGAGTCATTTCCAGCCAATTTTAAAGCTTATAATTAAATATCGAAATTTCTGAATGAAATAACCAAAATAGTTTTCCATCAAAATTCTCAAAAGTAATTTATAACTTGTTGAAATTCACTTTTCAGTTAAATTTTGGTTGAGATAAGGCTTTAAAAACCTCAAAATTAACCCTCATACTTTTTCCACCCATAAATTAACAATCTGGGAATTGTAAAGTGATTGTTATAGGAAAATCAAACTAATGCCCTTATGTTTTTTTTTGCAGATTTTATAATCTGCTACACAAGACAAGAAGTTAATTTGACCTATAATTTTCCAGCCAGCGGCACAAATCATAAAATAATCATATATCTATTTAGGATTTTTCCTATGGACTAAAATCCATAGATCACACAATATATTTAGACTAAAATCCAATATATCTTTGGTTTTTAGTGCTATTAAATTTGTTGTTTAGTTTTGTACTACAATAATCATATATTTTGTAGATAGACAATTTTGAGAAGTGATTTGATATAAGGCATTGATCTCATTTGGGGGTTATAGTTGGAACTCCTCCCTGGGTTATTTAGTAGGTTGTTGCTCTTAAATTGTGGGGCTAGGGCTAAAGTGACAATGGGATCTTACTTTGTGTGTGTCCAGCCAATAGGTTGTCAAGTTTTTAACAATTTTACTAATAAGGTTAGTGACAATTTTTCCAGATTGCTGGTTAAATCTTATGGGGAGAGGTTGGCTGCAGGAACTACTTGGGGGATAAAAATTATCTTATAAAGTGTTGTAACTTAAAGTGTTATAACTTAAAGCGTTATAACTCAACTGAGCCTCACACAAATCTTGATAACAATCTCAGAGGTGCACAAATCATTTTTCCATCCCATAATCGAACTGGCCTTAGTCCAATGAAAAATATCTAATGAAATAATTCGAACTGGCCTTAGTCCAACGAAAAATATCTAATGAATAATTCTTGGAATAACATAATCGCTAGGCAGAAAAGTTCATATTGTAACAGAAACAATCGTTCTTGTATTCAATCCAAAAGAAATGCCTCGCCCTAAAAGCCTATGTTGATGGAAAGAGCTATCCAGGTGATTCTGGAGCTCTGAACACTGTCACTTTTGTTGGTCAGTCGCAAAAGTATTTAACCAAAGCTCATGTTCTTTCATGTAAAAAACCAATAATATTAAACCTCTAGAAGAATTGCTCTCCAAACCAGCACTAAGAAAGAGATTCCATTCCATGTGCGGTGGCCTTCGCAATGAATTTTACCGATGAATGAAGAGCTATGGTACACCCCAACTTGAAACAGAGTTCAAGATTTATTCATAATTAAAGAACTGAAAAGCTTGTATGAAAATGTTTTGCAGCACTTACATTCAACTACAATACATTCCAAAGCACTACAATACATTCCAAAGCATGTTCTGACTTCAGCTTTTCAAGATAAGATCAAAAGCTGCTTTATGCAATTTTTTAGACAATGTTTTGAAAATATTGCTTCAATTCCAACCTGGTCAAAATAAACATGACGCTTTAAAGATTCAAAATCAACCAATTGTCATTTACAGTTTGTGAGTTGTCCCATATCAATTGTTAAGATGTTGATGCATGAACAGTAACACGAGGCTTCAAAGATTCAAAATCAACCAATTATCATTTACAATTTGTGAGTTGTCTCATTTCAACTATTAAGATGTTGATGCATGAATGGCATGCATCCGACCTGCCGCACTATGGTGAAGATCATTTCTCCTATCTAGATCTTTCTAGATTTTGCAAGACAGGAAAAGTCTGGCTGATTGGTTACAGACATCATCCTAGCCCATTTATGATCACTGGCATCCACAAAGTTCTGAGCATCAGCGATTCGATCCAATGGAATGTAAGCATAGATCCCATTTATCCGCCCTGCAGCAAAACCAGTATAGCCCGCCATGGCTCAATGGATGGCAGAATTAGCAAGCAGAGTACAGTAGATATTGTTAGCAGCATTAGCAGGCACAGCTCTGATCATGTAAGTTGGGTCAATACATTTCAATGTAAGAGTCTCATTGGGGGTGATGTTTCTTCCACCAACGCTTGAGCTCATCCCTGAGCCATGGCCAAACATCCAAAAACGCAGGATTTCCATATTCATCCCTCTTCTCCTTGTCCTCAGGCCTCCTGGGAATCAATTCTTGTCCGAACCCCTCTGCAACAACAAGCACAAAGTTTCCATTCTCTTCCAGCCTATGATCGAAAAACTCAAATAACCCCACTTCTCCTTCCAGATAAAATGGGTTCTCAGGTACAAGGCAGCAGTCCACATCCTTACTACCCAAAGCTGAATGTAATGCAAGATGTCCAGTATACCTACCCATCAACTCAACCAGCCCTACTCCATTAGGGGCACTCTCTGCCTCAACATGGGCAGCATTGGTGACACTCTGGGTTGTCTTCCGTGCTGTATGAAATCCAAAGGACACATCAATAATCCCCACATCATTATCCACAGAATTGGGAATCCCAACAATTGAAACCTTAAGGCCCCACCTCTTAACTTCTTTAAAGACCTTCACTGCACCCCTCATGGTCCCATCCCGACCAATGATATAAACCTGTTTAAAACCATTAACTTCAATGCCATCCACTATCTTCTTCAAATCAAAGCCCCCCCTTGAGGTCTGCAGCATTGTCCCCCATCTTGTGCCAATTCTCCACTAATTTTGGACACAAAACCACAGGCTTTTATGAATAAAACCCACGATACCCCGACCTAATCCCTTTGATATCCCTTACTCCATACTGAAACCAGAGACCAATCACAAGCTCTCTGATGACCGTGTTAACACCAGGTGATAACCTCCCACATGTAACAATAGCATCATGGACTTCATCAGGGCTAAAACACAACTCAGATCTAGGCCCTGCTCTGTGATAAAGTACTTGTGTCTCCCTTGACATTGTTTGTATATCCACAGCAATGTCCTCCATAACCATATCACTCTCAGTCACAAAAAGGCCTCCAATGGGAAGAAAATATTGGGTACATCCTCTGAAGTGGGGAGTACCGTGAACCCTCTTCTGGCCATGATAATTGATGACAGAGCATGTTGTTGATGACTGCATTGATGACTGCCTTTCAGGATTTTGCATTGCATTTATCCAGAAACAATGTAACGAACACACAGAAATAGAAGATTTATAGAAAGTTCAAAGACAATGATCACTCTAAAAATTATTAAATCAATCACATACTGTAACAATTGAATCAACAATAGCATTCATACGGGTGATAACAATAACAATGTACCATAAAAAATGTACCCTTTTGAAAACCAAACCAGATTCGTAGTTCAATCTTTATGTCGGCTAATCTTTTCCAAATTCTATTATGGATCTACGAATAAATAGTGCACTTTTGACGGTTACTCTTACCCCCAGTTCATCGACTACAAAATACAATTTTACTCGGGTTCTTTCATACTGTGGCAAAACTCCGTGAGCAGCAGCCATTGGTATTTTTCTCAAAGTTCTGAGGACAATACAAAGTGCCTATCACTGTATGCCACACTTTCCCACCTGGAAAGCTTGTGCAATAATAAAGAAATCTTTGCTTCACCAATGTGGCGTCTATGCACTGTTAGGACATTCAATTGATTTGATCTTTGGTGTTTCTTTATCTAATTTCCCCCCTCCCCCTTTTTTATAGAATGAGGAAATAAAATATCAGATTTATAAGCTGATCTAAAAGGGTCACAGTGACCAAGTTCTTTGTATAATGAAGTTCTTTGCCTAATCAGGTTGAGGGTGCCAAGTTATTTAGTAAGATTGATTTGAGCTTAGCCTCCCATCAAAGTCCAATTAAATGTTAGACTACAAATGCATAGGCAATCACAAAGTCTGAGAGCACATAGATATGAGTGTAAATTCCATATTTGATGAGGTCTTGTCATGGTCCATTGATGAGTTCTCAGTGAAATCTAGATCTAGAATGATCCAAGTGATGTACTATAAATTCATATCATGAGATCGTACAATCAATTGAAAAGAATGGATTAAAGCCTTTTCTGCCACTTTCTTTGTCTTGTCTCGTTCATGTCAATTCTTAAGATTGAACAAACTAATGTATGGAAGACAACCTTCAAATTTAAATAACACCTTTTTGAGTGATTGGTCATGTCTTTTGGCTTGATTAATGATCCAACAACATTTATGAGGATGATGGATGATATTCTTGGCCATTCACAAACTCTTTTGTGATCATATATTTGGATGACATCCTCATTTTTAGCAGAACCTAGGCAGAATATTTGTAGCACATTCAATGGGGCTTAAGCACCCTAGGACAACACAAGTTGTAGGCCAATCTAAAGACATTCTTATTTGGCATTAAGAGAATTTGGTATTTGGTATACGTCATGGATGAACATGGGTGCATGTGGACCCAGTGAAGATCCAAGTCATTCAATATTAGCTAGCCCCAACTACTCTAGTGGAGCTTCATCTTCTTAGGCCTCACTAACTTCTACTGAAGGTTCATGTTGGGGTTCTTTCACATTGCTTGGCCCTTAAGTCAAGTGACCAATGGCAGAGCTAAAGAAAAAATTTCCTGGTTTGAGTTACAATAAAAATCATTTGAGTATCTAAAACACCACCACTACTCCACACCAGTCCTCCCCCTACTAGAAATGACTATTTGAGATTGACACAGATGCCTATGATGATATTATTAGTGCATTTCTCACTCAATAGGCACATTTGATGGCTTATCATAGTGAAACACTCTTTGATATTGTTCATATATACCCCACCTATGGCAAGGAGATGTATTGTATCTTGTAAACACGCTGCTAGTGGAAACGGTATATTTTGGGGAAGGAAATGATCATCCACATTCAACATAGGCATCTGCAATTCATGCAAATTCAAGGAAAGTTACATACTGACTACCATCAAAAAATTGTTCACAAACTTACAACAATTCCACTTGAACATCGAGTGCAAGAAAGGAAACACCAACTGCATTATAGATTTCCCCAATCGACCATCAAGTATGGTGCTAACCACAATTCCTAACTCATGTAGGCGTGCAATGTCTAGGTAGTCACAATTATACAACATTGACTCTAAATTTGCTACTACATACCACACATTGATCTAGGGAAACAAAATCTAGACCTCCACCTCTGGGATGCACCCATGTACTACTTGGGCTACCTTTGTGTTCCTTCATGCAACCATGTCGAGCTTATCTGGGGAGCACATTATAGCTTGTGGAAAGAAATTTGTAATGGAGAAGACAATAGCAGTACTTTAGAAGTATTTCTACTAGCCAAAGCTTCAACAAGATGTTGGTTGGTATATTAGATTATACACCACCTATACCATTACTAGACCAACCATTAAGAAGCAAGTGTTATACACTACTCTACCTACCCTAGATAATCCCTGGGAATCAATGTCATTTTTTCACTCCACCATGCATGGCATAATAATTGTGTTTTTGATTATTGATTGGTTCTCTAAGATGACCATTTTGGCACCATGCAAGAAGAGTATCATAGCTAAAGCCATTGCTAAACTCTTCTTTAAGCATGTACGGGTTCATTTTGGGCTACCTCACACTGTTATTTTAGATAGGGATAGTATGTTACTCATTACCTTCTAGTCTACCCTATGGTCTCTGATTAATGCCAAGTTGACCAAATTGATTGCCTTTCACCCCTTGAAAAATAGACAAACAAAGGTGGTAAACATGATGATTGTGCATATCATGTGCATGTAAAATTCTAGGCATCCATGTATATGAGATGAAATCCTTCCATATGTTTAGCATAGCTATAACAAAGCCCTCCATAGCTCTATTGGCCACAATCATTTTCAAGTATTCTTGGTGTTCCAGCCATTGACCCCCATTGATGTATCTTTTCCAATTACATCTTCATCGATAGAGTCCTCCTATGTTTAGGCTGAGGTAGATAAAACAACCAAATTTGTTGAATAGATTCAACACCTCTAACAATGGGTTTGTGATATTCTACAGAAAGTCGATGGCAAGTACAAGTAGCCATATGACTAGCATCAAGTTTCACATAAGTTTCAAGTTGGTGAGAAGGTGTTGTTGCATATATAGAAATATAGCCTCACATGGTCCCACAAGAAGCGTAGACCAATCCAATATGAGTCTTACACAATCATAAAGGCTATTATGGAAATGATTTTCAATCGAGTATACCCTCTATCCTTGGCTTGCACCTAGAATTTAATGTGGAGTTGCTTTGACCATATTTTCCATCTCTATTGGATACTTTGAAGACAACTAAACATTTTTCCCCCATATAACTCAATCTTAATTGCATTAAACAAGATACAATGGATTGGATGATGGACACCAAGGCAAAGGAAGCCTGCCACCAGAACATACAACTATATTGAGTTGAAAAAGTAGATCAATAACTTCTTCACCAAGGCAATTGGCTCATTAGTAGCTAAATTCAGTAGAAGTTTCCCCATATGATGAGGGAAATTGACACAATGATGCCATTACTTCCTAAGAGGGGAGGAATGATCTAGGTGGGTAGTAGCGGTGACACATCGTTTCCTTTGAATTAACAATGAACTCTATCTTCTTGGTAGTTTTTCTATGATTTTTTAGGCCTCAAACTTCTAAGGCCATTTTGAAACCTTAAATAATGTTTTGTTTCCTATTGGTGGGGCTAATGATTCTCATGGCATATCCCATCGCTAGCCAAAATTTGTAATCCTTAAATAGTTCTTTCCAACAAGCCATTATGTTCCCCAAATAGAGATTGTATGCAAAAGTTGTGCCCTCAAGATGTTGATGTACCAACTAACCACTTCGGGTTCTGAAAAAATTTTGGTGCTTTATCTTCTAGGGTTACGGTTTTGAACCTTTATGGCTCTTTATTTATGTTAAAAGATCATTCTTTCAACCTCTTATAAGAGCTTTTGTGAATGAGCATAGCCACCATCTCTTCACCATTTTATCAAATATTTGTGTTCTACAATATTTTGTTATTTTATTATAGAAGTTTTGTTTTAACTGTATTATTGTGATAACTTCTACATTTCTTTCTTTATGTGTGTTTCATTTGCTTCCCTACCTTCCGTTTTGTTCTTTGTACAACCTAGATCAATACTTAGTATTTCTCTCTCTCCCTCAGAGTCACTAGGGTTTCTTGATCTTCTTAGTGCATCTTGAACTCTAAGGTTAGGGTTTTATCCAATGAATAATTGAAATTGGTGTTTCGTAACCCTTGAATGCATTTAGTGAAGGAGAAGAAGGAAATATGTCTTTATATCAAGGACTTATTTGAGTGATTCATGCATCTTGGAACTCCTTGGTTGAGCTAAGGTTTCCATTCTTTTCCGTCTAGGATTTTAGAGAGCCAGTGGATTGCACTAGCCTTGTGATAAGGATATTAATGAATATTAATAGTGTATAGTGTCATCTTGTCCAAATTAATGAAGTTTTTAGTTTCCAATACTTGTGTAAATT
>APFE031274444.1:0-64586 GCA_000404065.3 Pinus taeda | reverse complement strand
CATCCAAGAATTGTTCATTTGTGTAATGTAAAGGAGGTTGCCCCCTCGAAGAGGCTGAATTCTAAGGCGTTGATCTTTCTTTTCTATCTTTTTGTGAGCTAGTTTCATAACAGAAAATTTGAAGACCGACATATGGAATAAGTACATTAAGAAAATGAAACAAAAAATGCAGAAATAGGGCATGATCTGGCTCAATATGGCAGGAAAGGTGGTATTAATAAAGGCACTACTCACAACTCTCCCAATCTACCTGTATGCTGATATACTAGCCCCAGCAAGTATACACAAATAAATTGAGCTTATAATTAGGGGGTTCCTACGGCAAGGAGGTAAAGTGGAGAAAAAGAAGCACAACCTTGTAAAATGGGATGAAATAACTCAACCCTATGAGAAAGCTAGGTTGGCAATAAGACTACCAGGAATAATGAACTTGGCTCTAGGAGCAAAAATAACATGGAGAAAATAACATGAGAGAGCAGTTGGTAGAAGCAAATCCTAGAAGCAAAATACATGAACCAGAATAGAAACCTCTTATTGAGAAAATGTTATCCAATCAGGCCCTGCTCCCAGGTATGGAATCCGATCAAAAAAACTATATTCCTCATTAAATAAAACTCTTCTAAGATACCTGGTAATGGTAAATCCATAAAAATGTGGAAGGATAGGATAATGGGAAATGAGCCCATAGCCTGCCAAGAAAATATTTAGGAATTAAGAGGATGGATGAATGCAAAAGGAATTACTATGTTGGATGATATATCTCTTTGGAAAGATGGATAATGGGGGGATTGGAGGATTCCCATCCTCCCTCATGGCCTTTTCCCTCAGTGGAAGTCCCTAATATCATATCTTAAAGGGGTTTCTTCGATAAGTATAGATTCAAAAGATTTCCTTCGTTGGGATCTTGATGGAGGAGATTTTTCGGTCAAATCAAGATATGCCACTTTACATCAACAAGGAAATCGAGACTGAAAATTCTGGAGGGTGGCATGAAAAATTGAAACATTGCCAAAAAATCAAAATATTCTTGTGGGCGTTTGTCAAAGGCAAAATACTGACCGCTGACAATCTTAAAAAGAAAGGATATGAAGGCCCATCACATTGTGCTATGTGTCATGGAAGTGAAGAAAATATCCAACATATTTTCACGGAAATGCCCCTTTGCTAGGGACTGTTGAAAAGGGCTTGTCAGTGCCTTGGAGGTTGACATCCAACATTCGATACCTTTTCATGAGCTTTTATCAACTTGGGGAAAAAGATATCCATATTCCTTCAAAAACAAAGAAACAATAAAAAGATATTCGTTGAGTTTTCCCTCATTTTTGTGTTGGAAAATTTGGATAGCAAGAAATCATAGGATCTTTAAAGACTGCACTCCAAATACCAAAACAATCCCGGCCAAAACTTGGAGCATGTCATCTGAGTTCATCAACTCTAAAGGATTTAAAGCAATAGATGTCCAACATCTAAAGCATGAGGAAAGAGTCTGGGTTGAATTCGCGATGAGCAAGCAACAAAAAATACACATCAACAAATCCCCTAATAATATGCAGAATTGGAAAATAAGAATGAAACAAGAGGAGTTCAAAACATGGACAGAAAATTTGAATAGGCCTTGCTTACTCTTTGATGGTGGTTCAAAGTCCAACCCAGGCAAGGCTGGAGTGGGAAGTGTTCTTTATTACCCAGGAGGCAAAAATACTATTACTTTTGAATGGGGATTAGGAGAATATCCAATAATAGAGTAGAAGCATATGACTTCATGTTGGGAACGAAAATCCTAAGGCCATGCAGTATGAAGAATCTGGTCATAATGGGGGACTCTTCAATAATAATCCATTTGATGGTTTTGTTAGCTCTGCTACACTATATCACATTTGAGGACCAAATGCAGTCCTCATCGGGTTGTTTGCGCGTGGAAGGATGCCCAAAAATGGATACAAAAGTGCTCCAAAGGCCTTATCAGTCCTCTTATAGCCTTCATCGATTGAAAAAATTGCAGGAGGAAAGCCCTTTGGAGGGTAGAAATACACTATCGGGAGGCGCAAATACCCTAAAATCATCAAAAATCTCAAAATCGCAGGCTTGAGGGTCCAAAATCATATCAGTCGTTGGATCTGGCCGATCAGCGGTCTAGATCGTGTCGGCATATCGCAGTCGGAGCAGGCGGGCAGTGGCAGCGACACAGGGAACCTCACCGATGAGCGATCGCCGATATCGCATCGGCGTATCGCAATGGAGGATATGAAAGAGGTTTTGGCCTTTATATTTGGCGATATGCGATTGCCGATATCGCATCGGCATATCGCATTGGCACTTTCAAAGGGGGCAGGGCCTTTTGCATGGTTATGTTTGCGACGCGATAAGCCGGACCCGATGGCGCTATATATTATTTCATATAAATTTTCGGGTCCGCGGTGATATCGCTATCGACACTTTTAAAAGGGGCAGAGCTTTGTACAAGGCATGTATGCGACCCGATGGGTCGGACCCGATATTATTATAAGTGATTCTTCATAAAATTTCAAGTCCGCGCTAAGGCCTTTTTCAATGATTTTGGTCGCATTTTCGTTATATAACGAAATATGAGGAAATATAAAGGAAGCCTTGGGGGGTGCCGATAGCGATGAAGCCCGGACCTGATGGGGTCTGGGAAGCAAAATATATATGTGTTTTCAAGTTCGCCAAAGGAAAATTTCCAGTGTTTTGCGGCATTTTTCAATGTATTTTCAAACAGAGGATTGGCCGGCTATCATGTGCGATTGCGACCCGAAAAGCGACCCGATAGAGAAGTGATGCAGGCATTAACTGTTAATGTTTAAAATGTGGCAAAGCGGGCAGGATTTCTCAGTGGCGCGGAGCTAGTCAGAGCAAGCATGGAGTAGTACAGTGCAGCAGGCAGTTGCATTCAATTCTCAGTATGGCCAAGAAGGAAGCAGGACACCCCAGATCCAGTCTAAGCATTCAATGGCTATGGGCTTCACCCATATTTCATTCCACTTACCCAAAAGGACCGCAGAGCACCAGAGAGGGACAAATCTATTCAAAGCACAGTCAAATTTGTATTAGAGGTCCATTTCTAAATGTAAATATGGTTGGTGGCCATTTATGGGCTCCTCCACGCATTGTTTAACAGAGATATTTTGTTTTGTAATGCTATATATACTCAGAACTCAGATGTAATCAGATGATGAGTGTTTGATGAAGAGAACCCTGTTGTAAGGTTCAACTTCTGGAGACTGTAACTACTTTGTAACCTGCAGCGTCTGGTCTTCATTTCCAGCTAATACAAGCTTCTTTTGCTGTTTATTGCTCACTTTCCACTTCTCTTTCTTGTTCTAGGTTGTGCTTGTTTGCATTTGTTCTATTGTTGTGAATGTTCAACGTCAGAGGGGCTGTCATCCCACCTTTGCGTTAGGATTTAGCATGTATCATAGAACATGTGGGCGGGTTTCTGTTGTTTAATGCACAGAGAGCTGTCATCCTGTCCGTGCATTAGAAACTAGATTTACAGACCTCTTAACTGGTTGTAGCCAGCCATCACCGGGTATTGTGCTTCTGCTGGTGTGGTCAACATTATCCATTATCACCTTATCCTTAAGCTGTGAGTAATAGGTGGTTAAAAGCCTTGTAGTCTGGGGTGTTCACCCATGTCTGGGGTCAATCATAGTAGAGGTGGTTATTCGGCTTGAGTATGCAGCATTTGTTCCATTCATCCACCATTTATCCAACTATATTTGGTTAAATTTTTAATGTTCCTGAGCATCACTGATATACAACCTAGGTGAGTTTCTTGGGGTGATAACATTAATTGGCACCGTTGCTGGGGAGAGGAGAATCGAAGCTCAGCTTCCCTGGGAGAACGACATAGTTTCAAGCTTTGATGACAAACAAGGTTTGAACACAGAATTTGGTTGTACTCATCTGTCTGGCGACTCCACTGGTGGAAGACCATCCTTTGGCGATTCCACTTAGAAGTTCTGGCTCAGTTTGTGAGGCATACTAGAAGAAATCTGCAGAAGTTTCCAGCTGAACCATTGCTTGACCCTGGAAAAGTTGTTAAATCAAAGAAATCATCAAAGAAAGGGGCATCAGGATCAGGTAAGCCTAGAAACTCTGATTTATCTTTGAAAGATGAGTTTATAGCTGAAGAATCACAGCTTGAAGTTTTAGAGCCCAGCACTGTTAGCAAGGAAATTCTTTTAGAGATCAGTTCAGCCCCTTTTGCAGTCAGTTCTCCTTTGAATCTCAGTCCAAAGAAAGTTTCCCATTCTGTCCAAAACATCCCAATATCCTTCCCATCCATTACATTATCTCTTGCTGCTCTATCTGTTAGTATTCTTCCACATATTCCAAATATGGCAGGACAGCAAGCACCTACCAGGATTGAAAGGATCGTTGCTGCTAGATATGGACCGTTGGTCTTGCCTGTACCTTTAAATGCTATGCCTACAGGAGAATATCAAAAATATATGCCCAAATTTACTGGAACAGAGGGGGTGACAGCGGAAGAACATCTTGAATCTTTTTATAGTTATGCTGACAATTTAGATATCAGTGAGAACGACGTATGGATGAGAGTTTTTGTCCAAAGCCTTGATGGAGAGGCTAGGAAGTGGTTTAGAGAATTACCCCAGAGATCTATAGCAGATATTGAAGCATTAGATGAAGCATTTTTGAAGCAATGGGGAGATAAGAAGGACCTATTATATTATCATACTGAGTTTGGAAACTTGAAAAGAGAAAGGGGTGAATCTTTGCCTGATTTCAATAAAAGATTTAATAAGATGTACAGTAAAATACCAGCTGAGGTAAAGCCTACCCCCACCACTGCCAAACTTACATATGCTAATGCTTTTGACCCTGATTTCTGCTTACTGTTGAGAGAAAGAAGATGCCTTACTTTGAATGATATGCAAGAAGCAGCCCTCGAGGTGGAATCAAATATTATGGCAGCAGAGAAGTTGAAAAGTCAAATTGATAGGAGAAAGCCGAGAGGGGAGGTTTCTTCTTCTCAAGCCCCAACTTCAGAGCCTAAGTTAGACAAAATGACTAAGATGATAGAATCATTGGCTGCTGAAGTTTCAAGGCTAAAGGTAGAGTAGGCCTCAGGCAAAACAACGCAGCAAAACACATTTGCTCCAGGAAGTCCAAACCCATTCAGAAAAGCAAACGATCAGCTACAAATCATGCAAAGAGGTGAGCAAGCCAAAGAAGATCATAAGGTTAAAGCTCCTTTTCAAAATGCAGTAATGGAGGGGGAACAATTTTAAGAAGAGGAAGATGAAATTCACTGTATGGAAGATAAAGGTAGCGCTGTATTTTTAACATTGGCTGAATATGAAGAGTCATTGCAGCAAGAGCAAGACAAGCAAGGATGGGACACTGGTGCTATGCTGCAATCAGGTGAAGAGCAGCACAAATATAATCTAAGATCCAATGCAATTAATGCCAAAGAAACAATTGCAGAAGAAGCTGTTGCCCAAGTAGCTCCACAACATACCAGGCAAAGAAGATCAGCAGCTAATCCGATCACCCTCAAAGTTCCAGAGGTAAAAACTACTGATAAGCCTTTCTCTTCTTTCAGTGTTGAATCAAAAGTTCAAAAATTGAAGGTTGTTGTGCCTCTATCTAAGTTGGTCAAGAGTGAATTGTTTAGAAAACCCATCCTTGAAGCCCTTGAGCTAGAACCTAAACAAACCTCTATTGACTCTGTCAATTTGCAAGATGATAAGCCTGCTATTGTGCTCAGCCCCATGGTGGAACCTGCTGATAATAATTCCCCATCTTTCTATGTTTCATTAACTATCCATGATAAAATCCTCCATAATTGTCTGCTAGAAACAGGTGCCAGCCACAATCTAATGCCTAAAACAGTCATGGAAGAGTTAGGCCTTGATATCACTAGACCCTATCATGATTTGTTCTCTTTTGATTCAAGGAAGGTAAAATGCCTTGGATTGATCAGGGATCTAGCCATTACCTTAACTCAGCTGCCTATGAAGAGTATGATGATGGATATAGTGGTGGTCGATGTCCCTCCGAAGTTTGGTATGCTGTTGTCTAGAGGGTGGATTAAGAGACTAGGAGGGACATTACAGAATGATCTATCTTATGCAATTGTCCCAGTGTTTGGAGGAGAAAGCAAGAGACTATATAGAGAAGCACAACTGGCATATATCATTAGTGATGAGAAGAATCCCACAAATCATCCCATATATGCAGTGGACACTGATTTTGGAGCATGCATTCTCCAAATAGAAGAATCTCAGAAGGCTGCATTGCAAATCAGGAAACATTCAGATCAGGCCGAGCATGATATAGAAGAACAGATTTGGGAGATGTTTTTTGATGGAGCTTGCACCAAAGAGACTGCAGGAGCGGGGGTGGTGCTAGTATCCCCACGGCAAGAAAGAGTTCAATTGTCCCTAAAGCTGGTATTTCAGGTGACAAACAACATAGCAGAGTATGAAGCTTTGCTATTGGGCCTTCAGGCAGCTAAAGACAGAGGAATAAAGAAGCTGAAGGTATTTGGAGATGCTGATCTAATAATTCAGCAAGTAAATAAAACATTCCAAGCAAAGCATCCAAGGCTGAGAGCTTATAGAGATGAGGTATGGAGATTCAAAGACTCCTTTGATTTTTTCTGCATTTCATATATTCCTAGAGCCCAAAATCAGCTTGCCGACTCCCTTGCTGTCTCAGCTAGTCTGTTTACTCCTCCATCTCCTCCCAAACTAGTTTATGAGGTACAAATGAAGTATAGACCATCTGTGCCTGATAATGTCCACCATTGGAAAGTTTTTGATGATGATGATGAGTTGAATAGGTTTCTTCAAGTCATTGATGAATTTTCTGAAATGCAAGTTGACCAAAATAATGATGCTTTGCTAGAAGCTCCCAAGTTCCAGTTTAAAAATAAGATTGGCAAGAATAGCATAGTCCAACTTCCTAGCAACCACATTCCTAAGGGTTTAATTCCTCTTGAGCGATTATTTGATCATAATGATGTGCCTTACAAAGCTGCCTATAAAAAAGACCAAGCTGCTGTGTGTAAGCATAACATAGGAAGCCCGGCCCAGCCCAAATTCATTAATCTGTCCGCTAAACTATCTGATGAGCAGAATACCGAATACTGCAAGTTAATGAGGTAGTTCGCTAATGTGTTTGCTTGGGAATACAGCGATCTGAAAACATATGACAAAAATATAATTCAGCATAAAATTCCGCTTGAAAAAGACACTATTCCTTTCAAACAGAAGCTGAGACCAATGAATCCATTGCTCCTTCCTCTAGTGGAGAAAGAGATTAAAAAGTTGTTGGCTGCTAAGATAATAGTGCCTCTCAGATATTCTAAATGGGTGGCGAATCTGGTTGTCGTGAGGAAGAAGAATGGAGAAATCAGACTATGTGTTGATTTCAGGAATCTAAATAAGTGCTCCAAAAAGGACAATTATCCTCTGCCAAAAATGGAGCATTTGTTGCAGCAAGTCTCAGGTGCCAAAGTAATGTCTTTTATAGATGGATTTTCAGGCTTTAATCAAATTTCAATACATCCGGATGATCAAGAGAAGACAACATTTACCACGCCTTGGGGCACATTCATGTATGCGAAAATGCCATTTGGGCTCATGAATGCTGGAGCCACCTTTCAGCGCGCTATGGATATAGCTTTTGTGGGAGAAAAGGATAAATTTGTGCTAATCTACCTTGATGACATAACAGTCTATTCCAACAGCCATCATGAGCATTTACAACATTTAAGAAAGGTGTTCTTGAAGTGCAGAAGGTTTGGGATTTCACTCAATCCCAAAAAATCCCAATTCGCTTTGGAAGAAGGCAAACTGCTAGGGCATGTAGTGTCAGCTGCAGGTGTTCATATCGACCCAGAAAGAGTCAAAGCAATTCAGGCCTTGGCTCTCCCTAGATCAAAGAAAGATATACAGTCTTTTCTGGGCAAAATCAACTTTGTAAGGAGGTTCATTCCTAATTTTGCAGAGCTGGTTAAGCACATAACCTCCATGTTGAAAAAGGAAGCAGAGGTAAGATGGATTGATGCAGCAAGGAAATCTTTTGATTCCATCAAAGAGGCTATTATGCAGGCTCCTACTTTAATAAGCCCCGACTATAGCAAGGAGTTTCATCTCTTCTCATTTGCCTCTAAGGACACAATTGCAGCTGTTCTATTGCAGCAAGATGAAGCCAGTCAAGAGCATCCAGTGGCATTTTTCAGCAAGAACTTAAGGGATGCTGAGTTAAGGTACAATATCATTGAAAAGTAGGCTTATGCTCTTGTCAAATCTTTGAAATCTTTCCGAGTATACATCTTGCATTCCAAAATAGTTGCATATGTGCCCTCTGCTGCAATAAAGGATGTATTAACGCAGCTTGATGTTGATGGAAAAAGAGCGAAATGGATTGCAAAAATGATAGAATTCAACATAGAGCTAAAGCCCACCAAGCTGGTAAGGGGTCAAGGGCTTGCTAAATTGTTGACTCAGGAAAATTGCGGGTCTTTGGGCATTGATTTCTTGTTCAATGTAGCAGAGAATGGTCAAACAGAGGAACATGAAATAGCCGAAATGAAGAGAGAGCAGTCAGTGCCCAACAACCTAGCTTCATGTAGCTGGTATGCTGCAATAATCAATTTTCTCTTAAGGTTTGAAGTCCCTTCAGATTTCTCTCAAAGTCAATCAAGAACTTTAAAACTCAAGGCAACAAAATATTGCATCAATGATGGTTTGCTTTATTGGAGGGATCCATCTGGAGTGCTTTTAAGATGTCTAGACAAAGAACAGTCAATAGTAGTTATGCAGCAGTTCCATGACAGCATGTGTGGAGGACATCATTATTGGAGAACTACGGCCCAAAAGATTCTGAGAGCCGAATACTATTGGCCATCTTTATTTTCTGATGCTTTTGCTTTTGTTAAATCTTGTGACAGGTGCCAGAGATTTGAAGGTAAGCAGCAGTTGAAATCCTTGCCCCTAAAGCCAATAATTGCAAACGGACCTTTTCAGCAGTGGGGTTTGGATTTTATTGGTGAAATCAACCCACATTCCAGTGGCCAGCACAGATGGTTATTAGTGGCCACTGATTATTTTACAAAATGGATTGAAGCAATCCCAACAAGGAAGGCTGATCATAATGTGGTCATGAAATTCTTATCAGAAAATATTTTCAGCAGATTTGGTTGCCCTCATAAGCTAATAACAGATAATGCAGCAGCATTCAGGGAAAAAAAATTGGTGGAAATGTGTGATTCGATGGGCATTAAACTTGTTCATTCCACATCCTATTACCCCCAAGGGAATGGTTTAGCAGAATCCTCTAATAAAAGTCTGATTAGGATAATTAAGAAGCTGTTAGAGGATAATAAAAAGAATTGGGATGCCAAGCTGAAGTATGCACTTTGGGCGGACAGAGTGACGATCAAGAGATCTACAGGCTGCTCTCCCTTCAAGCTGGTATATGGTACTGATG
Organism: Pinus taeda; assembly: GCA_000404065.3. Classification (NCBI taxonomy): domain Eukaryota; kingdom Viridiplantae; phylum Streptophyta; class Pinopsida; order Pinales; family Pinaceae; genus Pinus; species Pinus taeda. Next base: position 55,103 of record APFE031274444.1, on the reverse strand, counting down.
CCATTTTTCCAATTCAACTTACACTCCCAGTGGCAAAGTTGCTTCAAACAGCGCAAAATGAAGAGTATGATATGGCAAATAGAATCACTGATTTAACAGAATTGTATCAGATTCGAGAATAGCTGGTTGAAAAAGCTACAGCACATCAGCAAAAGGTCAAGGAAGCCTTTGACAAGAAGGCAAAAAGAAACAATTTCCAGGTTGGGGATTTGGTCATGAAATGGGATGTTTTTAAAGAAAGAAAGGTAATCATGGGAAATTTGATGCTCTCTGGACAGGCCCGTTCGTTATTTCACAGATTCAAGGGAACAATACCTTCATACTGAAAAGTATGGAAGGGGAGACAGTTTTTGATGGCCCAGTTAATGGGCGGTTTTTGAAAAACTATGTCATTTAAGGTCTCTGGCCTTAAAGCTGTAAATATTTTGCTTTTGTCGGTTGTTAGTGTAGCCATAGTAGACTCCATGCCCAATGGAGCACTAGGAGTTTTTGCTAATTTGATTTGTTGTAGGAAAGGCATTGATCTGCAGGTTCTTGAGACCTCACAGGGAGGATCTCATCACCAGAAGGAGCCAGTGTTAGCTCTGCTACACTATATCACATTTGAGGACCAAATGCAGTCCTGATCGGGTTGTTTGCGCGCGGAAGGATGCCCAAAAATAGATACAAAAGTGCTCCAAAGGCCTTATCAGTCCTCTTATAGCCTTCATCAATTGAAAAAATTGCAGGAGGAAAGCCCTTTGGAGGGTAGAAATACACTATCGGGAGGCGCAAATACCCTAAAATCATAAAAAATCTCAAAATCGCAGGCTTGAGGGTCCAAAATCATATCAGCCGTTGGATCTGGCCGATCAGCGGTCCAGATCGTGTCGGCATATCGCAGTCGGAGCAGGCGGGTAGTGGCAGCGACACAGGGAACCTCACCGATGAGCGATCGCCGATATCGCATCGGCGTATCGCAATGGAGGATATGAAAGAGGTTTTGGCCTTTATATTTGGCGATATGCGATCGCCAATATCGCATCGGCATATCGCATTGGCACTTTCAAAGGGGGCAGGGCCTTTTGCATGGTTATGTTTGCGACGCGATAAGCCGGACCCGATGGCGCTGTATATTATTTCATATAAATTTTTGGGTCCACGGTGATATCGCTATCGGCACTTTTAAAAGGGGCAGAGCTTTGTACAAGACATGTATGCGACCCGATGGGTCGGACCCGATATTATTATAAGTGATTCTTCATAAAATTTCAAGTCCGCGCTAAGGCCTTTTTCAATTATTTTGGTCGCATTTTCGTTATATAACGAAATATGAGGAAATATAAAGGAAGCCTTGGGGGGTGCCGATAGTGATGAAACCCGGACCTGATGGGGTATGGGAAGCAAAATATATATGTGTTTTCAAGTTTGCCAAAGGCAAATTTCCAGTGTTTTGCGGCATTTTTCAATGTATTTTCAAACAGAGGATTGACCGGCTATCATGTGCGATTGCGACCCGATAGAGAAGTGATGCAGGCATTAACTGTTAATGTTTAAAATGTGGCAAAGCGGGCAGGATTTCTCAGTGGCGCGGAGCTAGTCAGAGCAAGCATGGAGTAGTACAGTGCAGTAGGCAGCTGCATTCAATTCTCAGTATGGCCAAGAAGGAAGCAAGACACCCCAGATCCAGTCTAAGCATTCAATGGCTATGGGCTTCACCCATATTTCATTCCACTTACCCAAAAGGACTGCAGAGCACCAGAGAGGGACAAATCTATTCAAAGCACAGTCAAATTTGTATTAGAGGGCCATTTCTAAACGTAAATATGGTTGGTGGCCATTATGGGCTCCTCCACGCATTGTTTAACAGAGATATTTTGTTTTGTAACGCTATATATACTCAGAACTCAGATGTAATCAGATGATGAGTGTTTGATGAAGAGAACCCTGTTGTAAGGTTCAACTTCTGGAGACTGTAACTACTTTGTAACCTGCAGCGTCTGGTCTTCATTTCCAGCTAATACAAGCTTCTTTTGTTGTTTATTGCTCACTTTCCACTTCTCTTTCTTGTTCTAGGTTGTGCCTGTTTGCATTTGTTCTATTGCTGTGAATGTTCAACGTCAGAGGGGTTGTCATCCCACCTTTGCGTTAGGATTTAGCATGTATCATAGAACATGTGGGCGGGTTTCTGTTGTTTAATGCACAGAGAGCTGTCATCCTGTCCGTGCATTAGAAACTAGATTTACAGACCTCTTAACTGGTTGCAGCCGGCCATCACAGGGTACTGTGCATCTGCTGGTGTGGTCAGCATTCTCCATTATCACCTTATCCTTAAGCTGTGAGTAATAGGTGGTTAAAAGCCTTGTAGTCTGGGGTGTTCACCCATGTCTGGGGTCAATCATAGTAGAAGTGGTTATTCGGCTTGAGTATGCAGCACTTGTTCCATTCATCCACCATTTATCCAACTATATTTGGTTAAATTTTTAATGTTCCCGAGCATCACTGATATACAACCTAGGTGAGTTTCTTGGGGTGATAACAGGTTGAAAGAAGAAGCCCCAAGAACAAGGGCCTGAGACAAATAACAAAAAGGGTGGAAAAAAACCTATTGTTTCTAGGTGAAGTCACCTTCAAGCATATTCTTAGAGAAAATAATCGTATCACTGACATGCAGTCGAATCTGGCTGTCAATCGTCCTATGGGAGAATCTAGAATTGATAATGTGATTGCTCAAAAACCTATTCCATAGGAACTCTCACCACAAAGCACAAAGAATAACAATCAAAGAGGGAACATCAAGTTGGGAAATAGTCCCTTCAGCTCGAATGAGTAGATATAAGAAGATCAGGAAATCAAAGGAAATCCCCAAGAACAGCCGTGACAATCAATCTATGGCTAACAAGCGTCTGACAGATTCTCAAGCTTCCCATGAATTCTCATCTCTATGGAGGCAAGCTGTGCATCTATATATTCTCCCCCTCAGCTCGTATTATCCTACCTGTAATAGATATGACCTGCAAATATATGATAATAGTGCCAATATACCCAATAACTTCCAATAATCTCAAGAGAATTACAAAAAAAAAATATAGAAATGATTCTCTTTATTGATAGAACCCTTGAGGTAGGGCAACACCATACATTCACTCCTTTAAGGAAGGAGAACACTCCACAGGCCATATGCTGGCCAATACAATAATCCTTGACATCTCTCCTTGGGGCATCTCTAGCCTCTATATAGGCCTCATACATACAATATCATGGGTCATTACCATGGTTCTCTCAATACCATATATCTAGTACAATGGGTTTATTGCATTATTGCTAACTACGTGTGGTCCCTTACATGATGTGGGTTAACCACTTTATTTATTAACTATGGCCCATTCCATTATTACATTATTCCCTTGGGTACCTCCCTTTGTACCCCATTCTATCCCCCACAAGTATACTACATTCCACCCCCCTTAAACATGTTACTTCCCCGAAACATAAGAAGAACACAAATAATAAGATCTACTAAAAGAGTAGTCCACTAGTACCATGCATGTGCATCTAGCCATCCAAGAGAAAGGTGAACCCTCGATTTAGTTGGTGCCTCGTTCACTTGAGATGGAAGTTGACCCTCACGACTCTTCTGTTTGATGTGTTGTGGGTGGATTGTCGCCCCTCTTTATCTGTCATGCGAGGGTTGTTGTCCTTTTGGTTAATTTGTTGTCATCGTGGTTGTTGTTTTCTTGAGGGGTGAGGTGGGTAGTGATATGCTCAAGTTTTAACCAATGGTGTATCTTTCTTTAATTCACCACCTAATGGAACCTAATTAGTATTTGGTACATGTTGTGGCGCCTATTGTTGTTGCTTATCTTCCAATATTACTTCAACCACAGATTCCTCATCTAATGTATGAGTACCTGTAACATTTTCTACTTTAGCCTCCTTAGACTCTACCTGTTTATTGATGGAAATATCATGTAATGTAATTTTCTTCTTTTTATACCAGAGCTTCAGGAATTTCTTCTGCACATTAATATTGATAGTACCAATAGATTCCATCCAAGGGTATCCCAAAACAACATTCATATTATCCATATCTGAAGCTTAAAAATCAGAATGCAATACATACTTATCCATAGAAATCTTCAATTCTCTATAAACTTGAACATCCTCATTATCAACCTGTGTGTTTTCCATGTATTTTGCTAGAACTTGCAACTTTTTTGCCAAATTAATATTTATAAGATTTTGTTTGCAACTAGAATTTACAGACACAATGATATTCTCCTTCTGAATATATCCATGAACCTGTAATAAGGAGATACCAGTAGAAAATAACCCCATATGTTTCTCATTATCTTGTTTTCCAGCATGAGACCATTTGTCTAAAAGGAATTTTTCAAATTCTTCATCTGAAAGTTTGTATAACTTCTTGTTGTCAAGTGATCTCCACCATAGGGCAACCTCATCTGTCAACCCAAGGCATAATAAACCTTTCCAGTTTTTCCCATATGTGAACTTTTGACTTCTCATTAATTCTTCAATAGTAGGACTATCATCTTTTCTATAAAAAACATCTTTCTAGAAGCCACAAAGAGAGTTATGAAAAAATCACTTACTTGGCGAAAATCTAAAATGGCCATAGTTCAGTTAATATTGCTTAGAATCCTTATTGTAACCTGTTCTCATAAATGGAACGACCATTTTTCATCTTCCCATGTAATAGGAATTCTAATCTAGGCACTCTGGAATTTCGGATTTGCACTGCGACTGTCCTACTGTCACAAAAATTTATGAAAAAAGAGCTGATTTTAAATCAGCAATATCCCCCTCATCCAAACTCCGATTCGACCAATTTGTTTTTTGAAATTGAGTAATTTTTCAAGAGGAACTCAGATCTGCAATTAATTTCTAAAAATTCATCCACAAAAATGACAAAATTAACTGGAGATCCACCATCCACGAATTTTCGTCAATTTTTTTTTGCAACACAGCTAATTTTTAAATCAACGATATCTCCCTCATTCAGACTCCAATTCAACCAATTTTTTTTTTTGAATTTGAGTATTTTTTTTCAAATAATCCAGATCTGCAATTTGTTTCTACAAATTGTGCATCAAAAGTTTCAGATCTGATCTGCAAACTCGCACTTGTAATAGATATGACCTGCAAATATATGATAATAGTGCCAATATACCCAATAAATTCCAATAATCTCAAGAGAATTACAAACACAAAATATAGAAATGCTTCTCTTTTATTGATAGAACCCTTGAGGTAGGGCAACACCATACATTCACTCCTTAAGGAAAGAGAACACTCCACAAACCATATGTTGGCCAATACAATAATCCTTGACATCTCTCCCTGGGGAGTCTCTAGCCTCTATATAGGCCTCATACATACAATACCATGGGTTATTACCATGGTTCTCTCAATACCATATATCTAGTACAATGGGCTTATTACATTATTGCTAACTACATGTGGTCCCTTACATGATGTGGGTTAACCACTTTATTTATTAACTATGGCCCATCCCATTATTACATTATTCCCTTGGGTACCTCCCTTTGTACCCCATACTATCCCCCCAGGTATATTACACTACCTTTTCCATCTTCGCACTCTTTTGCCTTCCCCTCAATCTTAGTAGTAACCTTCTATTTTCAAATAGTCGTAGTTGCACCCCTTTGGGGTCTGAGTTTATCTACTCTAATCTCTCCTTGCCTTATTTCTTCATGCAACTCTGGTGGGTATTACCCTGCTCCATTAGCCTTTGCGATGCTCTAGCCTTTGTGCAGATCTGGAGCATCTTCAATGTTTTTGCCTTCGCACAGCTCTGGTGCCCCTACTATTGCGCAACCCCTGTTGACTTTGCCTCCACGCAGCTCCTGTTACCCCCATCTTGGTGCAACTCCTGTTGACTCCCAGTTTCTATACTGTTTTTGGTGCCTGATCTCCCTTCCAACAATTGTGGATCTACGCAGGACGATCTAGTGACCGCTTTCATCTCTTCTCTCTATTTCCTATTTTCCCTTCTCTAATCTGTTGGACTGATTGCCCTCTCCCTTCAAGAAATATGGAATAAAATCTGCTTGCGAGTGTACCAAAGTGCGAAAATTGTGCAATTTGTCAAGCTAACAAATTCATGATTGAGCAGGTCAGAGAAATGGTCAAATACTACAAATTTGAAGCAAAATATGAGAATTCCTTCATAAAGAGATAACTAGAAGAACAGAGGAAAGACATGTTTGTGCTAAAACACAAATGCGAGCATTTGGAGGAAACGATCAATTATCTGAAGAGCTTACTTATTACTCAGATAAGAGAAAACTCCAACATTCAAAGCAGTAAGAATTGGCCTCAGGAACCCTTAGTCAATAAAAAGTAATTGTAAACACCTCATTCATTTCAGTGCTTTTAAGTCTTTCTGTTACTAGCTCATATGTTCTGTAGTTGTAAATTTCTATTGAATCAATATGTAACTATATATAAGGATAGTGCATTCTGTAATCTCAGAAACAAAAGGGGAGGAGCTTGGAAGAAAAGGATTTTTGGTCCTCTCTTCCTCTTCCAAGATGCCCTCTCCCATTTTGGCTTGATGTAATGGGAGCTTGTCTCCCTCATTTTCTCTTTTTGGAATAGAAAACCAATAGCCAACTTTGTTAAAAAAAATAAAAATAAAAATCATAGGATTAAGATTTGAGAAACATCTAGTTAAGAGGTAAAATTTCTGAACTTCAAATTTCGATAAATTTCCACATGATACTAGAGGTTTTATCATTGAAAGGATTAAGAGGGAGTGTGTATTTGAATTGGAGATAACTTGGGATAAGTATCAACCATGTTAATGTCATTGGGTGTGCAACCCTTTGTTTCTTGAAAAAACACCTTGACCCTTGTAAGGGTTGTTTCTTCTTCATATTGTGAATTTTCCGTGATGGATAAGGTTTTTGTCTCTTTCTTACCTTCGGACATTATGTCTAGCATTTGATGTTATTTGGATATTGGAGCTTCTATAGACATGACACATGATATATCTTTCTTCAATAGGATTCAAGAGAAAGAGGGAGTCATGGGCGTGGAGCTTGTGATGGTGTCGCTTATCTTGTGAGAGGAGTCTATTCTATTTATTTTTAGATGTCTTCAGGTGAAGACCATTGGCCTTCTATAATATTTTCATGGGTTGGAACTTTGAAAAGATAGAAGAGAAGTCTTCCTTAGGCAAGAGAAGTGCATCTTGGAAATCTTAAAGAGATTCCACTTGTAGGATTACAAACCCTCATCTATACTATGACAACAAATCTAAAGCTTACTTGAGATGTGGGGGTTGATTTGGTTGACCCATCATTATACATGGAGTTGATTGCTTCTTTGATGCATCTAAGCAATACCATGTCGTATATTTACTATGTAGTGAATATATTGAGTCAATTTCTAGTTGCTTTGCATGAGTCACACTAAAAGGCTACCAAGCATGTTCTCAAGTATATGAAGGGTAGATACCATTATGACATCAAGTGTATAGGAGGTGATGGACTATTACTTTGTAGATTTCGTGATTTAGTTGAGCTAGTGGCATTAGTTCTTGAAAGAGCACTTTTATTTTTGTTTCAGATTTGGATTAGAGTTGATATCCCAATTTATTAGGAAACATATAGAAACTATTCCATTGAATACAATAAAGACACACTATATAGCAACAAGTTCAAGTAGTTGCGAGGTAGTGTGGATTCACAAGTTGGTGATAGAGAATCACATGTTTCATCACTGCTCTAAACATATTGGCATTCATTATATGTAACATCTCTATCTTGAGCCCTAGTTATTTTGCAATTAATTTTAATTACATTGTTAAATGCTTGTGTTAGCATGGATACATCGCTATTATGATGATATGAACTAGTTAAATTGGGAACATTATGTGGATATTTATTCATTAACTAAAATGTTGAGTAGTTGAATTGGAATTCTATCACCAATATGGACTATGATATCACAAGTGGAAAAATAGTGATGGGGTTGTGGGAACTATATTATCAAAGCCATGCCATAAATTTTGATTTCAAATCTGAGCCTTTTCCCCTCTTGCCCAAGATCTCATTGATTCTCAATGACCAAGTTGTTGGAACACTCACCCTCATAACTATGGAAGATGGGATGGTAGCTAATGTAACAACCCCGAAATTAAAACATGTAATAAATTATATTAATCATGCGATTTATAATCAACACGCAATTTATCAACTAATTAACATCAAATTTCATAAATATCAGTAGAGACAAATTACCTGTGATTTCGGGGTTGAATGCTAGTTGAATTCTGCTAACTGCAACAAAGTGTTGGGGACGACTCTCCACCCAACCGTATGCTCAATTGCACAAAAACATGCTACAACTAGCCACCCCCGAGCTCTCAATCAACGTACTAATGCTAGGGAATCCTTTGTCTCATATCATTATTCTCCCAAGAGAATGGAACATGGAATCATGGAATCATGGAATCCCTCTCCTCTTCCTCACCATCTATTAAATAGAGCAAACATTGGAAGGGGAACCACATGCACACACTCCATGTGTCCACATGCAACTTTACTGCTTTCTTGTTTTATTTCTTTTGTTTTTACTTTTTTATAGCTTCACTGATTTTTACTACTTTCTTGTTTTATTTTTATTTTACTATTTTTCTGTTTATTTTTATTTATATTTATTTAGAGCTTTAGTATTGTTATTTATTACTTTATTATTATTTATTATTTATTTACTATTACTATTTTTTATTTATTGTTTATTATTTATTTTCTTGTATTTTAATATTATGTTATATTATTTATTATTAAGGGACATTACATACTCCTCCACTTTTAAGGAACTTCATCCCAAAGTAAGTTGAATTATTTAACATTTTATTTTGTTATTTATTATTACATGTTTGCCGACACCCTCTGCTGAACTAGTATAACCAGCAGGCATTGAAAGTTTCACAACACCTGAGAAATCCCAAGGAATCTCTGTCCTTTTTCCCACTTTTGGAACCAGGCATAAGCCTCCTCAGTCTGTATCCTAGTCCAAGCCTGGCCCCAAGGCTCTTGCATGACTCAAACCTCATCTACCCCAAGGCAGGCATTCGGTACAATGCTCAATGTCTCTGGGCATCTCGCAAGGTTGGCCCACTCCTTCCACAACTCACTAAGGCTCACAACCCCAGGCATCGAAGTCCTTACACCCCTAACAAACTTCGGCATCCCAATACAATACTAGGCACCTAGCCTTCAATATCAGGCACTTGGCCTCCTCAAGATGGTCCCATAGCCCTCAAGAACTATCCATCAAGAGCTATACCAAGACAAAGGAACCACTGGCATATGTAGTGTTGATTGAGTTTGTCCCTAGCTTGTATGGTGTTACTTATTCTACCTCATGCGTATGGGCTCGCATGAAATCATCAAATAAACCGGCCCTCTCGGCCCATTTGTGGAGTCCTGTCAATCATCACACCTCAACATGCAACAAATGCATTGGCTATACCATCATAGTATCATAGAATATAATCCACATGCCAAGTCTTGCATGTCATCATGAGAACATTCATCATTTTTAATCGCAAAATAACGAACTGCATGCTTATGCATGTCATAAATTTGTGTGCAACTATCACATGCTTCACCTCATGAAATATCATCATAAATTCTAACATCAACATATTTGCATCAAAAACATATCATGACTTCAATAATAAATGAACCACATGCCAATAAACCTCATATTATAGCATCATAATTCCTATGCCACGTTATGCATATCATATCCATCATGAGTATTCAACATTAAATACCTATCATCACATAGTAAATGAATATGTCAATATACCTCGACATAACATCATAATGCCTATGCATATCATCATCATCATAAGGATACATCATCACTATAAGAACCACATGTGCATCATTATCCTCCTACCATTATATCACGAAACCTCGTGTAATATTATAATCAACATCTAAACTGAAATCATAGTGTACAATTTAGATGTATCATAAAGTTTAAATAATAAAACATGATTTAGATGCTTCATAAAAGTATCTGTCTTAGCTAAGTAAACACTCCTAATTAGTTCACCACACATTTTAATCAAGTAAATAAGGAAAGTCATTAAAAATAACATCTGCATCTTCCTAGGTAGCTGACCCTAGGAAGCTCTAAATAAATATAAATAAAAATAAACAAAAAAATAGTAAAAAAAATAAATAAAACAAGAAAGCAGTAAAGTTGCATGTGGACACATGGAGTGTGTGCATGTGGTTCCCCTTCCAAGGTTTGCTCTATTTAATAGATGGTGAGGAAGAAGAGAGGCATTCCATCATCCATTCTCTTGGGAGAATAATGATATGAGACAAAGAATTTCCTCGCAGTAGTACGTTGATTGAGGGCTCGGGGTGGCCAGTTGTAACATGATTCTGCACAATTGAGCCTACGGTTGGGTGGAGAGTTGTCCTCAAGACTTTGTTGCAGTTAACAAAATTTTACTAGCATTCAACCCCAAAATCACAGGTAAGTTGTCTCTACTCATATTTCTGAAATTTGATGTTAATTAGTTAGTAAATTGCGTGTTGATTATAAATCGCATGATTAATATAATTAATTACATGTTTTTATTTCAGGGCTGTTACATAATTTATTTTCTTGTATTTCAATATTATATTATATTATTATTATTATTTTATTATCAAGGGACATTACAACTAAAATGTTGCTTCAAAATTTAATAGAATGAATGGGTTGAGTACATCCCTTGGAATTTGAAAGTTGACATGTAGATTTGTTGAAAAATGCAACAGCAAATTCTCAATTTGATTTTTCCTTGATTAAATTGAGAAAAATTGAATTTCCACATCAACGGAGAACTTGGATGCAGTTAAATGAGGTGACATGGCTCTTGTCACTCACTTAGCTTAGTAAATTCGAGTTGGAGGAGTTAGAGTTCAATTCAGCATGTGTGATTTCTAATTTGCAGCAATCAAGGTTAGTTATTTCAAGTTTTTTTAGCTAAACTAGTTCTAACTATTAAAGGAACTAAGGGAAGGCCAGTTGTGTAGTGGGACTTTAGTCTAACTAAGTGATCATCTAGCTAACTCATAAAATCAGCCCGAAATAGCTAGTGCATGCAGAGAATTTGATTTCCCTAGATGTGGTGGAGACTTCATGGCAGTATAACATTAGTTGTAGGCTAGTCTTGAGTGTACAAGTGTTGCTTGTAGTCTGATGATCAACCTTGGTAATTGTTTGTTGAAGAAAGTGTAACTAGGTTCGGTCTTCATAATGACACGATATTTGTATTTGATTTAATAAAAGGAAATAATTTATTGTTGTAATCTTGCTACATGGGTTTCATGAGAAGGAAGTGTTTCTTGGTAAAAGACTTCTTCCTGATGTCTTTAGGATTTATTTAAATGTCAAGGAGTCATGTCATGTTTGTAGAAACTATTTATGAGTTCATGTAAATAAGTACAAAGTCTTCAAACATGTCTAACAGCCCTCCAAGACCAAGATCATTGCCTCAAGATAAGCCTATCAAAATTTGCAAGATAACTACTCTCTCGGCCCAATCAAGATTATGTTAGATGTTGACTCAATCATATATATGCTACAGTCTTGCCATAACTCTAATGATGTAATAGGTTTTAGTGATGATCAAGAGATCCTCAGCATACTTGTGATGGGAGACATACAGTCTCACTAGTTATTACAATATTCAGATCTAACGTAATGCAATCTTGATGTGCTACAAGGAGCAGTGACAAAAATCATAGTTTAGATCCTGGCATAACTGTAATCATAATAAATATGGATCATGATCTTGTATTTCTGTGATCTCATGGTGTCAAGGTACAACAATGATCTCAATTTAGCAAGAGACAAAAAAGATACAATAGATCTCAGTGATTTTGTTGTGAAGAACTCAATGGTGCAGTAATGGTGACTTCTATGCTGATATAGAAACTATTGTCTCAGTGAAGAAGCAACGAGAATGATTTGAGATAAGTTGCAACAGTAATGAAGATCACGGTGTTGTTGTAGTGATGAATATCATAGTATTGTAGCAGTGATGAAGCTCGTGGTGTTGCAATAGTAATGAAGGTCATGGTATTGCAGAACATGATGGTGATGATCTTTGTGGTGCAGCAAAGATAATAATCTCAGCATTGACATGAAGAGGATTGATGACTTGGTCTTGGAGAGGCAGAGTGTTTTAAGGGTCATGGTCTTGGTATTCGTCAATGGAATCTCTATAAGAAGAATTTTTGCATGGGTATTCCTCTCTAAGAGGGAGAGGTTTGGGGCCTGGCAGATAGCCAACCATTTGTGTTCTTGTCTCTTTTGTTTGATAGCAATTTGATGAATTTAACTTACACATGCTAATAATGAAGTAAACAATCAAGCTAAGATAAAGTTGCATTAACACTTCACAAATTGTTATCATGTAACAAAGAATCAATGTAATAATGCATGCACTAGATTCTTCAACATGGTATCAGAGGATTGGTTTAGCAATCAACGAAGGGTAGAAAAAGGGACATGCAAGCACAACAAACTAAAAAGTTATGCCTTGATAAACCCCTCGATCAAAGGGTCAATCTACAACAACAGTATGGAAATCAAAAGGATGGCTGATCAAGGAGACAATCTATAACAACAAGATCTTGTAGAAGATCGAGGTCCAAGAAATAGTCCACATTTATAGCCATCTACAACAAGGATCCTATCCGGAGTAACCATCAATATATCAGCTTCAACAACAACCAACATGATCAAGGTGAAGATCTTGTCTTCATAGTATCTTTTATTCTATAATCAAGTTGTTGGTTTATGGACTTCATCAGTGCAAGAAGATCTATGGGTTACAGAATTCATCAAAATTTCTTACAGTAGGATTGACAAAATCCTCATGGAGTGAAGTCAATACATCAAGGTATCCTTCGAAGTTATAAGAACTCTTAAGGTTCTATGAAATAAAAAAGGAGACATAAAATGATATACTCTCTGAAATGAAGAGAAGTAGGTGCCAAGGAATGAAGAAACATCTTCAGGAGATATCAATTACGAGATCTGGGAAAAAAGATTATCATTGATATTGATATTTATAAGAAAGGTAACAGATGTCCATGAACAAGAAGGTTACCTGGATCAACAATCTGTGGTCTCTATGAAGCAATAGAGAAAGGCAAGTTGATAGGACACAAATAAGTGTTGATAAGTAAAGGAAGGTTGACAAGACAAAATAGTACGATGGAAGAGGAACTCATGTCGTTGGAAGGATGGAGGAAGCTGAGAAAAGGATCAAGGGAAAGAGGGAGTAATAGATCTCCACTATGATAGAGATGGTATCCCTCTCAAAAGGATCCTATCAGAAGTCCCTGCAGATATGAACATAGTAAGAAGATGCATCGTGGCATCATGGAAACAAGAGCTCGTATGGAATCATGAAGAACATATCTCTTGGGAATCTCATTGTACATTGAAGGAAAGAAAGAAGTCATTCAGGTTAACAGAAAGATTTTCTAGATTGGGATATACTAGATCCTGATGGATCTATGATAGAGATCTTAGCGGAGGATCTTTGAGTTTGGGAAGGCAACAAATGTCTCGTCAAAAATTCCAATTCTTGAAACTCATGAGGTGGTGCTTCAATGACATGAAGAATGAAGCAGACCAAGGGATTGAATATATTTTCAATCAAGGACGCTGCGGGAAAATACCTAAAGGAAAATGAGGTATGTATGATTGTATTTGTATTTTCATTTGATATGGTAATGTCATGATATGTGGTTATAGATAAAATGGATCAAGCAGGAATATATCTCCTCCTCTGAAAGGATGCATAAAGACATAAGTCAGACTAGATGAAATCAACATAATATATCCTCATAATGTAGTATGAGGTAGTTGATGACCATTGAAGAACTATGAGAGATCTTGGGAATGAAAGATATGAGGATGGAAGAGATTGTGAAGTATGAAACCTTGATGAAGGCAATCAACATCCAAAAGATTAGGAAGACTTGACTAGGAAATCTCGCAAAAAGATGTGAAGACTTTGATGGAAGTTTGAAAGGATAAGGACCCTTGACAATAGATATCATTGGGATATGTGTCAACATATATGCAGGATGATTGATACCTACAAGAAGATGTCACTTGAAGAAGGCCATCACCAAAAGCTAATATATTTTGTTTTTGGTGTTTGACCTCTTGGAAAAGTCTGGGTATGTGTGTAGGATCAAGGAAAGGAGAGTTATGAAGGATGTCATAACTATGTAGCTTGTGATCTATAGCAATCAATGTCGAAGAAAAGTCAAAACATATGAGCTTATGAAGGAAACTCCAAATGTAAATCCAAGGAGGATACTTTCCGGGAACGAAGGAATGACATGACAGAGGAAAGTGATGGATGGTTGAACCCTACATGTGAAGAAATTGATAACATCAAAGTCTTGGATCGTCAGTCAACTATAAGACCCTATAAAGCACTGATGATAGAGTCCCTAGGTAAGAGGGAGCTCTGGGAAGTTCATATGAGCAAAGGAACTCGAGCAAGTTTCTGAGTGAAGTGAAACTTGGAATTCATCCCTAATTAAGAGGGAGAGTTAGACACAACATTATTGTCTTTAGTTTGGAAGAAAGAATGGAGGATTGTGTAATCATCTGGGATCATACACTCTTTGAGGATGTGGTAGGGCATCCAAGACAAGAGTGGGAAAGAGGATTAATATTATTGAGGGTCGGGAATCCAAGATGAGAATAGTCCTAGTAAGGCATACTCGGAGAACACCTGGGTGGGTATGACCCTAAGATAGACAATGATGGTGTGTGTCTATCAGTCATTGGTCTCACTAACATTGTGTGCTCTGATCTAAGTGAGAGATAGAGTTGTTAGTCAAGGCCTTGCTAAATGGAAACAATGTTGGTTGAAATGATGCTATAAGAGATGGATTGCAAATTTACTCTTATGAGAAATTATTCAGATTGAGAATGACCAAGTACCATTATGAATACCTCCCTAGTTAAGAGGGAGTGTTAAAGAAAGTGTAACTAGGTTTGGTCTTCATAATGACATGATATTTGTATTTGATGTAATAAGAGGAAATAGTTTATTGTTGTAATCTTGCTACATGGGTTTCATGAGCAAGAAGTGTGTCTAGGTAAAAGACTTCTTATTGATGTCTTTGGGATTTATTTAAATGTCAAAGATTCATGTCATATGTGTAGAAACTCTTTATGATTTCATGTAAATAAGTACAAAGTCTTCAAACATGTCTAACAACCTTCCAAGACCAAGATCAATGCCTCAAGATCAGCCTATCGAAATCTGCAAGCAAAATAATTCATGTCGGCTCCAAATAAATGATTTAATATATAAATATGTCATGTTGGATGGAAGCAATAGACATGTCGGTTCAAAAGTTCATGTTGGCTTGCATATATGGGGTGAGCACTATAAATAGCCATAAAGGGTCAATGCAATTACACAAGAAAGAATTTGCATAGACCTCTGAAATCTTCACACAAGGGAGTCGCAGTCAAGATTGATGGAGCTGCAGTCAAGGTTGATGGAGCTGCAGTCAAGGTTAAAAAGTCGCAATAGGGTATTAACTACACCATTTTTTGGGTTTTAGGTGTAGTCATGGCCTCGTGTAAGGACGCAACAATCGTTTGCATTCTGGACACTCTCGACATGACTATGTAGTGCAATCTCAACATTACAGTGATGATTGATCCTGTATGATAGAGGAACAATCATGGCATACATAGATCTTGGTGGTACTCTTATAGAAGACTAGACAGTGAACAATAATAACATAACTACTCTCTCGACCCAATCAAGATTATGTTAGATGTTGTCTCAATCATATATATACTACAGTCTTGCCACAACTCTGATGATGTAATGAGTTTCAATGATGATAAAGAGATCCTCAACATACCTGTGATGGGAGACATATAGTCTCACTAGTTATTACAATATTCAGATCTAACATAATGCAGTCTTGATTTGCTACAAGGCGCAGTGAAAAAAATCATAGTCTAGATCTTGGAAAAACTTTAATCATAATAAATATGGATCATGATCTTGTATTTTTGTGATCTCATGGTGTCAAGGTACAACAATGATCTCAGTTCAACAAGAGACAGAAGAGATACAATAGATATCAGTGATACTGTTGTGAAGAACTCTATGGTGCAGCAATGGTGACTTCTATGCTGATATATCAACTATGGTCTCAGTGAAGAAGCAACGAGAATGATCTGAGATAAGTTGCAGTAGTAACGAAGATCATGGTGTTGTTGTAGTGGTGAAGATCACGGTATTGCAGCAGTGATGAAGATCATGGTGTTGCAACAGTAATGGAGTTCATGGTATTGCAGAACATGATGGTGATGATCTCTGTGGTGCAACGAAGATAATAATCTCAACATTAACACAAAGAGAATTGATGACTTGGTCTTGGAGAGGCAGAGTGCGTTAAGGTTCATGTTCTTGGTATTCATCAATGGAATATCTATAAGAATAATTTTCTCATGGTTTTTCCTCTCCAAGAGGGAGAGGTTTTGGTCCTAGCAGATAGCCAACCATTTGTGTTCTTGTCTCTTTTGTTTGATAGCAGTTTGATGAAGTTAACTTACACATGCTAATAATGAAGTAAACAATCAAGCTAAGATAAATTTGCATTAACACTTCACAAATTGTTCTCATGTAATGACGAATCAATGTAATTATGCATGCCCTAGCTTTTTCAACATTGTGGATTCATTTTGGAGGAATTTCCTAAATAATAGGGGCCTAATTTTTCAAGGAATTATGCAAGGAAATAGGGGCTCAAGCAGAGGCAGAAATTGAGTAAGTTTGGGTCAAAGCTTTTCAGTGAGCAAAGAGATAGGTTATTCACTTGTAGGTTGTGCTCAGTTGAGCAAAGAAATTGTAATACATATCTATTCATCATATTAATGAAAGCAGACAAAGGGGTTTTTAGCAAATATCTTTCCCCTAGAAAATAAATGTGTGCATTTGTGTTATTTCTCATTGCATGTTTGTGATTGATGTTCTAAACTGTGAATTTAATTCCGCATAGTAGTAGAGTAGGTTTGTGTCTCGTGATTTTGATTAAAATTTCATTATTAGTGCAAATCTACACCATAATTTCTACATGGTATTAGAGTTGGATTCACATTAGAAAAAGAATTTCAAAGTTGTTTCTCAGGAGGTTCAAATTTGCAGTTCATTGTACCAGGATCTCTTTAGAGTTGGGAAGATGACCTTCAACGGGATGATACTAGAGTATGCCTTGGAAGGCAACTCTAATTTCATCGCATGGAAGCATCACATGGAGGTGGTGCTTGATGAAACCGATTGCTAGAATATGTCAAGACAAACATTCCAAAACTAGGATCAGCAGATGCTCAAAAACTAGCTCAATGGAAGAAAGATGTAGCCAAGGCAAGGAGAATAATCTTGGAGGGAGTACAAGATCACATTGTCTCAAATATCCATGGGAAAGAAGCTCCATTCGCAATGTGGAAAGCACTAACAAAATTATTCGAGAATAGTAGTGACCACAGGAAGTTAGAGCTCAAGGATAAACTTCGAAATATCAAGATGCAGAAGAATTACACTATCCTACAGTATTTGAGCATATTTACACAAGTTCATGATGAACTTGGTGGGCTTGGTGTTAATGTTGTAGAAAATGACTTGATAAGCCTAGCCCTTCTATGCCTTCCCAAGAGTTGGCATAGCTACCAAGACTTAGTGAACAGGAGGGATAAATTACCAATTTGGGAATGCTTATGGTCTAATTTGGTACAAGAGGAGATAAGGCAAAATACCATAAATGAATTAACATCCAAAGAAGAGGAGGAGGACTTTTCTCTAGTCAACAAAGGAATGAAGGCCAAGGGACAAAAGTACCAAGGTGAGGTTGAATCTAGCCAAGGGGGCAAGAAGAAAGGCTTGTCCAAAATAAAATGCTTCAGTTGTCATGAATACAAGCACTATGCTATGAAGTGTCCACACAAAAATCCTAGCAAGAAGGAGCCTGTAGGAGGAGCAGCAGGTGAAACCTTGGCTTCACAGTTCAAGCTTGACTTCACCCTTATTGCATGCATGAGTAGCACAGTGATGGGGAGTGTATGGTAATTGGACTTTTGCGTCTCGTTCCACATGACAAGGTGTAGAGAGTTTTTCAGTGACAATGCTACTGTGATTGGTACATTCACCTTTCAAAGGGAGTCAAGCTCCCCTCTTCAACTCAAGGATGTCATGTCCCTTCTAGACCTAAATAAAAGTCTCATCTCTATAGCAATTTTGGAAGATTGTGGTTATGGTGTGATATTCAACAACGGAAAAGCATTATTGAGGCACATAACCACTAGATAGGTGAAGTAGATCAGGTTTCATGTGAATAACCTGTATAAAATCGAGGTGGAAGATGCATGTCTAACCTTGAGGAGCAAGGTAGAGATTAGAGGTATGGTGGTTGAGAGGGAGCATGTTAGGCCTCTCAAAATGGAGCCTCGGGAAGTTGTAGATTAACCACAAATGGAGAGGCAGAGAGGAGGAAGAGTGGGGACATCCATGAAAGAAGATATCTCCAGTAAGGGGAGAGTTTGAGCCAAGTGGGAAGAGGGAGCACATGCAACTATACCTCCAGGAGTGAGTTGGAGTGATGTATATCCTTAGTCCAAGATTTGTAGAAATTTGGGCAAGGTCCATTGAGGTGTTCTCCTCATTAATTACCTTTCTATGGGGGGGCCATAGTATTCAATAATAGGAGGATCAATATCAGTCAGTTGTGCAGTGGGACTTCAGTATAACTCAGTGATCACCTAGTAAACTAATCAATAAACCCAAAATATCTAGTGCATGCTGAGAATTTGAGTTCCCCAGCTATGGTGGAGATTCCAAGGTAGTGTAACATTGGTTGTAGACTAGTCTTGAGTGTACATGTATTGCATGTAGTCTGATGATCAACCTTGGGAATTGTGCAATCATTTTGGAGGAATTTACTAAGTAATAGCGGCCTAATTTCTCAAGGAATTGTGAAAGGAAATAGGGGCTTAAGCAGAGACAACAATTGACTAAGTCTAGGTCGAAGCTTTTTTGTGAGTAGATAGATAGGTTATTTGCTTGCAAGTTGTGCTCGGTTGAGAAAAGCAATTGTAATACATCTCTATTCATCAAATTAGGGTTTTTAGTAGATTACTTTCCCTTGGAAAAATACTATGTGTGTGTGTTATTTCTCATTGAATGTTTGTGATTGATGTTATAGATTGTGAATTGAATTTTGTTGAGCAGTAGAGTAGGTTTGTGTCTTGTGATTTTGATTAAAATTTCATGAGAAATTGCAAATCTACACAATAACTTTTACAATATTTACTTGAAATAATAAGGTAGACATGGGGGTTTCATATTAGCAGAATACATTGAACGTGGAAAATCCTAGAAAGGAATGAGACCCACAAATGGAAAAGAAGGTGAAATAATCACACAATGACACATAGAGAGCCATAGAAAGGGAGCATAGGAACAAAAGTGTTGGGGGAAGTAAAATTCATGAGTAGAATGTTACCATTACTAAATGGAATCTTGGATGGAGCACTCTAGGCAATTACACTATGTTTTGGGTGCCTAAAGACACTTATAAAAGTATGGATCGTGAATTGGGTCATTGTTGTTGTGTTTTGATTCCCCTAAAAATGCTCACCAAATATTTATACGAGAGATTTGGAACCTACTTGGGAAAAGTGGGCCACAATTTGATATGTGTGGTTGAACATCAAAAGTAATTGGTAAGGAAATCATTAAGGGGTGGTAGAGAAATTAAGGGATTTTTTGTATTGTTGTGGTAACTAGTTGAGAGGCATCTAGAGTTCGTGGAGGCCCTAGGCTCTGTAGAGAAGAAATATCTCTAATTTATTCTTGAGTGTCACAAAGGAGATTTTCCTTCACTTAATCCCATTTACCTAAGTATGGGTAGTTTTCCCCTTGTGGTATCATAGTCTGGATAGTGAGTGACGAATTGTAAAAAGTTGATGTGCAATTGACCTTATCATTGGGTAGAAAATGCTCCTTACCAAATCAATAGGCAATAACAAAGTAAATTTTATTTAAGTGTCCTTGTGGCTCCATTTTCTATGCAATTGGTGATTAGTGCTTAGAAATAAATCTCATGATTATGTAGATTATTTTCCCTGTTATAGTGTGAATTTGAATGCTTATGTACATAGTTGAACATTTGAATGTATACATCCAATGTTTGGCTTAAGAATTTTTCCCTCCTTTTTCTTTTAATGACTAGAGTGGAGGTTGTGACTCTATAAGCTTGCTATAATATACCCTAATCATATATGTTAATTCAAATAAAACGTTATAGTCTTACCGTAGTTGAATTAAATTATTTCATGCTCCACATGGAAAATTAAAAACATAAGTATATTTTACATTTATGGAACATGGTTGATAAATTATCTCATGGAAATCAAATTTGCCTAAATTTGTGGAGAATCTTATATTTTTCCCCTAAACTAGGAGAAATCATGTTCTCCCTCCCTTCCTAAATGTTTGGAAGGATGGTAATTATAATTTTTATTGAAGATTATCTCATATCTCAACCTAAGTTTTTCATATTTAACTTTAATAATCATATATTTCAAAAAGAATTTAGTTGAAATTTTTATGAGTATGACTAGAATGTACTCTATAAAAGTTGGGGTAAAATTTAATCATGGGTGAGAACTTTATAAGTCTTTATAGTTCAATTCTTGTATTTGACATGTTTAACTCACAATGTATTTTTGTATGATTTCCAACCTTCTTGTCTAATCATCCAATTTATGTCCCAAAATGCTATAATATTATAATTTTTAAATGACCCACAAACCATAGTTACCAGGTTCTAATTCGAATTCGATACGATACGATAAAAAATCGAAAAAATAAATAAATAAATAAATAAATAAATAAATAAATAAATAATCAATTTGAAAGATTGATAGTTTACATCTTAAAGACTTGAATATATTATTTTTTCTAACCATGAAATATTATATTCATTTTAATTTTAAAATACTTTTCTAAAAGTCTATAATCGAGGAATCTTAGAGATGCCAATTCACTTTATATATATATATTATTATATATATATATATATATATATATATATTATATTAGTATATATAATTTACTTTACACTTACTCTTTTTAGAGAATTTAAATCTAAAATCTAAAGAATCTAACATGGCTCTCTACCTATTATCTAATAAATAAATAGATATTTAAAAAATCACCATTTTAAACTTATTTATATAGCATTTGTCAAAATAGAAATATATTTAAAAAATTAGTAATAATCTACTTTCAACCATTTTTTATTTTTCTTGCTTCCTTGACTTTCCTACTTTCCAAAGCAATTGTTTCTATTTTCTTTCCTTTTCTAAATACACAGCAAATTTGGTAACTATCTACCAAACTCAAGAAAAAACCACTATCAAGAACACATTGAAGAAAATTGGTGATATACCAAAATCCAATAGATATACCAAATCCATAAATTGATGATATTCTCATCCAAATGGTGAAAATCCTTGTCTTCTATTTATAAAACATTACCTCTATCAAAATTGACCCATAACTTCAATTAAACCCATCGCTATAACCAATGTTCAACATTCAATTTATGACTAAATTTTGTCGACAAAAATAGGAACACGGCATGACAAAACAATGAAGAAAAATCAAAGGTCATACCACACCCAAGAAAAATTAATGATTGTGAGCTTATCCACTGCCAATTTCAAGGTCAAAGAAATCTAGACCTGAAACAACACACTGCATTGGCATGTTTGAACGATGGAGAGACGTTGGTAGGCAAGGAAAAGAAATAAACCAATAAACGAATCGAATTTCATCGAACTATTCATTGTTTGAATCGAATGGGTGAATTTTGGAATTTTTTGCCCCAATATGGGCGAATTTGGTAACTATGCCACAGACCATAGAAAAGTGGATGAATGTGTACACTATTAAGGCACTCTTTGAGTAATTGTCAACGATTCAAAACTTAGTGGGCATCCCACTTACCCAACTAAAAGTTATAGTGGTAGTGGTCACAAAAAATTTATAATTTTTAAATGATTACCAGAAAAATCATGTAGTGACACATGCCCTCCTTATGATGGTGTTTATATTGGTTGTGGTTTATATGACTTCTCTTCATTTTTCAGCCATGTTATGATGGAGAATACATACCCTATATATTTGATGCTTGATGTAGCCTTATTCTAGTTGAATATCAAACACAAAAAATAACTTTTTAGTCTTGAGAAGATGCTAGCATGGTTGCATTGGTTATATGGTTTCACCTAGCATTTTATTGTTTACTAGTTTAGAGTAGGATAGGAAGAATACCCTCAATATCATGAAAAGTGGAATATAAGTAATTATTTTTTTCCATGTTCCTTTGATATTTAGGCTTATGATTTATTTGTAAATACAATTTTTGTAAGATTGTATAATTTAAAGAGAACATTATGAGCTTTGTAATGTGGGGTTTTGAGGTGAGAGCCTTAGCCTATCTTGCCACATTTTCCCTATCTTTCTGTAACATTCTTTAGCAAGTGCATCATAGATCTCAGGTTCTCATACACTCCCAAGTAGAGTGCATGTCCCAAAATGGAGGTAGTTGTTATCCTTCATATTGTATCTGGATTGTTCAAAGTTAAAGACCTTGTCCAAGAAGGTTGTCATTGGAGAATTGGGTCTTGGAGCTAAGATGTTGGCATTTTGATTAATATTGACTTACTGATTATCAAATGTGTTGGGAGTTCACATTTTGCGCATGTGGAATTTTTGGTGCTTTGGTGGGGTTTTCTTATCACTAGTAGTGAAACTCATCAACTAAGAGTTTTCCTCAAGTATTATAGTTGATTACTTCATTTAATTGATCATTCAAGTGATATATTTGTTGGCCTATACTGGGTTCATGCATATGTTGGAAGGGAACACTCTTCAACTTAGGTGTTCCAAGTTTTCAGTATGATTATTTGAATTTCTACACCCTTTAGCACTCTTTGGTGGCACTTACCTTGCAATTTAAATTGGTATAATTGCAGGGTTGATATGTTTTCTTGAGAAGCACTCCACATATGCACATTCTCCAAGGTCTTTGGCTTATGCTTTGAGGAATTTGGCAGCCCTTGCACATGGATCTACCTTATATCTTTTATTTAGGTTATTTCTAATCTCAATGTAACACATGAGGATATCATGATGGGAATGTTTGTACTCACCTCAGAAGATCATGCATTGGAATTGTTTCATGCTTGTGGTCCAAAAAAGATAATTTATTTGCTCATATAATCACAACTTTTCAAGAATGTTGGGATTCCAATTATGGAGAATAATGTGTTGTGGCGTGCATGGTGTGCATTATGTTGGATGTGAAGAACAAACATATACAAGATCTTGCACATCTTTTGGTCAAAAACACCTTAAAAGAAATGATTGGAAAAATAAATTAAAAGATTGAAATGATTAAAGCATTGAATGTATTGTTTAACTCTATACAAAAGGAATATGACATATTTGAGAATTGAATTTATAAATATGTTCAGTATCTCTTACATGTCACCTACATAAGCTATCCTATCATGGTGTACATTAGTAAAAAAAAAAAATTCAAAATCAACCATCAAAATTCACTTGGTATACATAATTTCATAAACAGAAACAATGATACTACATCAATATTCTAAAATATCGATAAAACAACATATTTTTTTTACATTTATCACAAAACTTTTATTCATAAATCTAATAATACCATAGATCTCTTTTCATATACTTTACAATATCTCTTTAATTTATATTATTTTTTAAGAGATAAAGTTTTAAAACTCTGATAATCAACCACCCAAAACATTTAAAATTGTTTGTATTAAAAAGTACTCCAAGATAAAGATATATATATAACCTGAAAAATAAAAAACATGATTACATGATAAGCAAATGCAAAATATCATCAAAACTTTCTATCTCAGATAATAGTTGGAATGTCCGCCCAACCCTTTAAACACATAGATGATCATACCATGACAATATGATCACAGAATGCAAATACACAATAATGAGAACCTTCATAACAAATGATAACCTCGTATATAAATATGGGATAGACAGACAGAAATCTCTGGCTTCCCACGAACATAAAACACAACTTGGTTTATAAATAATGCAAGATAACCTGCCAGGGGGGTTAATGTCCTCCACCTGTACCATTTTTATTCAGACTGGACAAAGAAAGCACTAAAATAGCTGGTACTCTGAACAATAAATATAGCCTTAAACAAAATGGCATTCATCCGACCTCCCGCACTATGCTGAAGATCATTTCTCCCATCTATACCTTTCTAGATTTTGCAAGAGAGGAAAAGTCTGGCTGATTCGTTACAGACATCATCCAAGCCCATTTAGGATCATTGACATCCACAACGTTCTGAGCAGCAGCAATGCGATCCAATGGAATATAAGCATAGATCCCATTTATCCGCCCTGCAGCAAAACCAGTATAGCCTGCCATGGCTCCATGGATGGCAGAATTAGCAAGCAGAGTACAGTAGATATTATCAGCAGCATTAGCAGGCACAGCTCTGACCATATAAGTTGGGTCAATATATTTCAATGTAAGGGTCTCATTGGGGTGATGCTTCTTCCACCAACGCTTCAGCTCATCCCTGAGCCATGGCCCAACATCGAAAAATGCAGGATTTCCATATTCATCCTTCTTCTCCTTGTCCTCAGGCCTCCTGGGAATCAATTCTTGTCCAGCCCCCTCTGCAACAACAAGCACAAAGTGTCCATTCTCTTCCAGCCTATGATCTAGAAACTCAAATAACCCCCCTTCTCCCTCCAGATAAAATGGGTTCTCAGGTATAAGGCAGCAGTCTACATCCCTGCTTCCCAAAGTTGAATGCAATGCAATATGTCCAGTATACCTACCCATCAACTTAACCAGCCCTACTCCATTAGGGGCACTCTCTGCCTCAACATGGGCAGCACTGATGGCACTCTGGGCTGTCTCCCCTGCTGTATGAAATCCTAAGGACACATCAATAATACCCACATCATTATCGACAGAATTGGGGATCCCAGCAATTGAAACCTTAAGGCCCCTCCTCTTAACTTCTTCAAATACCTTCACTGCACCCTTCATGGTCCCATCCCCACCAATGATATAAACCTGGTTAAAACCATTGGCTTCAATGCCATCCACTATCTTCTGCAAATCAAAGCCCCCCTTTGAGGTCTCCAGCATTGTCCCCCCTGTCTTGTGCCAATTGTCAACTAATTTTGGATACAAAACCACAGGCTCTGCTGAATAAAACCCACGATACCCCGACCTAATCCCTTTGATATCCCTTACGCCATACTGAAACCAGAGACCAATTACAAGCTCTCTGATGACAGTGTTAACACCAGGTGATAATCTCCCACATGTAACAATGGCAGCATGGACATCTTCAGGGTTAAAGCACACCTCAGACCTAGGCCCTGCTCTGTGATAAAGCACTTGTGTCTCCCTTGATATTGTCTGTATATCCACAGCAATGTCCTCCATAACCATGTCATTCTCAGTCACAAAAAACCCTTCAATGGGAAGAAAATACTGGTTATGCATAAGAGGATTTCTAAAAGTGGGTACATCCTGTAAGTATTCTCTCAAGTGGGGAGTACTTTGAATCCTCTTCTGGCCGTGATAATTGATGACAGAGCCGGCTGTTGATGACTGCCTTTCAAACTTCTGCATTGCAGATAAAAGGAAAGAATGTAACCAACACAGAAACAGAAGAATTATAGAAAGTTCGAAGACAATGATGACGCTGAAAACTATTGAATCAATCACAGACTGTAACAAATGAAACAACTATAGCATTCATACACGGTGATAACAATAAAAATGTGCCATATATAAATGGAAGGAAGATGGCATTCCCGGATTAAGTCAAGCCTGCTGTTTGTGAATCTCGTTTTGGAAACCAGAATTTAGTTTTCTTTTGGAAACCAGAATTTAGTTTTCTTTATCAAGATCCTTTCTAGAAAACAGCTAGATTTAACAGTTGTCGAGTTTTGTGGCGAGGTCCCCTTTGACAACCAAGCCAGAGTTCTGCTTGGATCTGACCTTTTTCTAGTTCCATTAAGGGTCAACGAATAAATAGTGCACTTTTTACACCTAATCTTCCTTTTCTTTTTGCGGGTCAGCGAATATGATATACAATTTGGGTCAGGATCTTTCATATTGCTGCAAAACTCCGGGAGCAGCCATTGGTATTTGGCTTAAAGTCCGATACTGTGTGCCACACTTTCGCACCTGGAAAGCTTGTGCAATAATCAGTGCATCGGTTACTTGGGAGGCCGAGCTACCAGATTCAAAGTTACTGGACTCATCACCCTTATTCAAGGAAAAGCATGCCCCTAGAATTTATTCAAGGAAAACCAAGACCCCATAAATAATTTGCCAGTGGTCCGTAAGGGATAGATGTTCGACTCATCGCCCTTATTCAAGGAAAACCACGCCCTTGGAGATAATTTGTTGGTGGTCCCTACGGGGCAGGTTTTTGGGTCTTGGATTAGCCCAAATCCTTATGTCCTAGGAAGACAAGCTCTTAGCCAAACATAAACAATTTTAGGGCAAACTGGAGGCCCAAACCCAAAAGTAATAATATTATATATTACGATATATTGTAAAGTAAATTATTATTATTTTAATTTGGAATATGAGTTTCTAAATTAAGCCGTAGTCTAACTAGCCGGAGGAATTGCCTTGGAAAGTTATGGAAATTCCGGTCATATTTAGAGAAAATCCGGCAAGAATTTTTGTAAATCCAAGTTATAGTTGTTAAACTTCAAAATTCTAGGTGTCCCACATGTTTTTGATCGTGCTGAATCCATTTCCACTATCAAAAACAGGATTCAAACACTGCCTCTACAAGATTTTATGAAATTTTTTTGCTCGGATTCCGGCCACTTTTTGCCGTCCGACACTTCCTAGGCCTCGGTACTCCCTAAGTTAAATAGGAAAAAAATAATATTTTTATTTTGCAAATTTTTAATTTTAATTTTGGTTAAAAAATTAAAACTATAATGTCATATACATTAATAAATTATAATAAATAATAAAATTAATAATGATAAAAATTAGAAATATTATTTAAATATTTACTAGGTTTTTTTTTTTGAAATTGATTATTTGGAAAGAGAGTTTTTATAATTTTAATTTAATTATCATTAATTATTAAATAGATGATAGAGATTTAACTTCTACATAATGTTTTAGAATATTACTAGTAGTAGTTAAAAGATTCTGATTTATATCAAAAGTAGTCAAGAGATGAGATTTATCTCAAAAGTAGTTATGCACTTTCTACCATTTTATTAAATTCCGTAAATAATACAAATGTTATATGAACATGTGCCATATGAAATAAGTTAATGGTATTTTGGGCATGTGGTATTTGATAACCTATGGTATTATAGCAAAGCCTATTTACAATTTAAGAATTTAAATGGTTAGGTGGGGTGAATTTCCATGGTTAAGACTCTTGTTACATGTTTTTTAAACGTATATATGTTTAATTCATATATCATTTTTTTTTATAAATATAATAATAATAATAATTTAAAACCAACCTAGATCCATCTTAACTCTAGATGAAGTTGTAGGGCTAATGGGTTGTATGACATACAAATTTGTGAGAAAATAGGTGTATGACATATATATGGGGTACCAAAATGAATTAGGATGGAGATGAATGGTCTAGTTAAAATATATATTTTTCTATATGGTTTAGAGGCCCAAAGATTGTTGACCAATACACCCATGAAAATATTTGTATCTAGATTATGAACCCACCCAAAGGGATCACCTCTTGTCAATTCAACCATGAAGTTGTTGACCGATACGCCCATGAAAATATTTGTATCTAGACTATCAACCCACCCAAAGGGATCACCTCTTGTCAATTCAACCATGAAGCATAATTGTGAGAGTGTCAAGATATTTGAACATGTGACCTCTCAATAGCAAAGGTGCTTTAAGGACAGGGACTCAACCAATTGGGATAACCTTCAAGGCCATAGTATATATATATATATATTCATTCGAGTTAAAGATGGATCTAGGTTAGTTTAAATTCCCCTTTTAAATAGGTCATATTCCACATGAATACCATGAGTTAATACTATGGGTTATTTTTATTTTTATAAGATTACTTTTATATTTTATATTGCCGTTTACATTACATTAATATTTTTATTTAATTTAATTTATTTATTTTTATGTAATTTGACTTATTCCAAATGTTAAACATTATGTTACAACATCTCTACCATACTAAGCTAACACCTCTAGATGCAATAAAAGTTATAATTTAGTTTTATGAATTTTTTAATCTTGACAACTTGAGGTGTATCATGAAGTAAGTGTTTTGATGTTTATAATGGATTTATGTCTATTTAATTTATATGGTTACGTTACTTATATAAATAAAATATTTTGATATGTATTTTAAGTGAAATATTTTTTATTAGTTTCAGGGGTGTATATCTTTGGACAATAGAGTATATTATTAAGGCACTATTTATGATGTTCTTGATTCAAACCTTGCCTAGACCATGTGATGTGCTTGGGGGGTGTCGTGTACCTAAAGCACCTCTCCTAGACTATGTGTTGTCCTTGAGAGGTGTGTGGTGTACTTAAAAGCATTTAATATATGACATGGAATTAAATGATTAGATTGTGTGATGTGCTTGGGGAGTCTGCAATGCAACCAAAGCACCTTGGACTATGTGTTGTACTTATGGGTGTATAGTGATATGGTGTCAAAAATTTGATCCATCTATGTGGTTGATAAATAAATCTATGCTAATTATTTATTCAATTATAAGCTCAAACTCAAACATGTTACATGTAGGGTTTGTTTTCCTAACCACCAAATCTTAGTGTTCTCTTTCCACACACACACACACACACATACATATATATATAGACATAGTTTAACAATTATGTTTTTTGCCCTGAAAGTTATGGAAATTCTGGTTATATTTTGAAAAAATGCAGCGTAATATTTTGTAAATCCAAATAAAAGCTGTCAAACTTCATAATTTTAGGTGCCCTAGAAGTTTTTGATGGTGCTAAATCCATTTCGACCATCAAACCCTAATTCAAACACTGCCTTTTACAAGATTTTTGAATTCGACTCCATATATATATACTATAATATATATATATATACTATATATATATATATATATACTATATATATATTTATATATATATATATATATATACACACATTTAATGGTGTGTTTGATCCTTTTCTATTAATTGAAACATGATTCTCTTTCTTTTCTCTCTCTAATCATGAAAAGTCATTTTAATTCCAAATCTATCATGTGTTGAAGTGGACTTATCAAATCCTTTGAAGTTAATTTTTTTATTTTTTATTTTAATTAAAAATACTTGAAAAAAATTGCAACCACAAAAGATTTGATCCCTTTCAAAGCATTATATATTCTTCTTCCATGAAATATCTAAATCAGGGACAACTCAACAATTAGTTGTGCAATAATTGGTTGATAACCTCAAGGGACTTGATTGGGCTTATCCCTTTGACATACAGACTAACCTTAGTGCTAAAACTGTCAATAATATATATATATATATATATAGCTTTGCAAATAAGTCCAAGGGATGCTTCCCCACATTAAACCCTTCGAAGGAAACCCAAGGGATGATTTCCCATATTTGCATATGGCTTCCATAGTCGATATCGACTAGTGCATTTCTCCTAGGATGAATTGAACCAAACACTTGTTAGCATTAAATTAGTCAAATACCCAATAATATTAACAATAACCAATTAAACAAACCCTTTCAGTTGTTTTCTCAAGAAAAACTTCAAAAGAAAATCCAAAAGATACTTCCCCACATTTATATATGACATCCCTAATAAATTTATTGGTGTACATATACCTCATACCATGACTTTAAATATCGATACATTAACTCTCATCACAATTATATAAATTGTATGACTTCTTAAATTAACATTTATACTATTTTATAAAGTTATTAAAATTTACATTTATAGTAAAAAATATTATGTTGCATTTTTTTTTTCAAAATAATTTAATGCAATACATAATTTAACAATAATAAAAATATATCTATTATCTTTTTTTGTTAGGTAATGTGAGCCTTGAGATGACTGGCACACCTAACTTGTGGCTTGAGTAGCCACAACCTAGGGGCATCTAAGCCATCAAAATTACTTGGGGATCACACCCAACCTGGGCCACAACAGTCCTTAGCATGACTAGCTTTTTTCCCATAGAGTTTTGAACCAGTAATCTTTTTCACCACAGAGTGTCTTACCAGAACACCATGTCATCGTTCCGTGGCAAAACACATCTATTATGTTCTATGGCATTATTCTCTTTTTTCTTTACAACAAAATCTCCCAAAAAAATATTTTACAACATTTCCAATTTAGAAACTCATTTAACAATTGTTTTCTAATAACCAAAAGAATCCTTTTCTTTAAATTTGAAAAGTTTTTAGTATGAAAATAACTATTACATCATAGGTTTAGGAACAAGATTGAACTCATCCTAAACATCAAGGTTTTGATGCACTGTAACATCATACCACCCAAAACTTTTCATAAATAATGATATTAATTTGAATTAAAATATTAATAATGTTATTTTTTTAGATGATGGATTGTTATTTATTTTTATTTTACAATTACAAAGAATAATAACTATTTTTAATTAGGTTTAATTTGAGTGGTTCGAATAAATTATTGGTATATTCTTTATTTAATTTTATAAGTGATAAGTTCAGTTCTTAATATATAAATTTGAGGCTAACTTGCCCTATATATATGGAAACCTTGTAAAGAAAACCAAGAGATGTTTCCCCTCACTCATAGATAATATCCCTAGCAAACTTGTTGATATAAACTAGTTCACTTCACCTAGGGTGTTTGAATTGAGCAATTGTTGAAATTGAACTAGCCAAATGCCTGAGAGCATCAATAAAAACTAGTTGAGCTAACCCTTTTTTCCTCTTTCCAAAGGAAAAACCTTGCAAAGAAACCTAAATGGTACTTCCTCACATTCATGAATGACATCCTTTGTAAATTTGTTAGGACACATGTCCCTCATCCAAATGTTTTGGATTAACTGTGATCATCACTATATACATTGCATCACTTCTTATATTATCACTTATGCTTTTTAATAAGCTTATTAATATTTACATTTAAAGTAAAGATTGTTATGGTCCAACTTATACAATATCCACAAGTGTAGTATGCCCCGCTATCACGATAGATGAATCTTGAATGAGTTTAATGAACATAAATTTGAAGATAGACTAGTATAGATCTATCTTAACTTTGGATTTCTCATGCATCAAGAGGGATAAAATTACTTAAAGTTGCAAACAGTTCCTTTTCTTTTTCTTTTTCTTTATATGTGTGTGCGTCATGCATCAACTCTTTGTCGAGCACAAAAAAAATTATGCATTACCCTCATATCATGCAACACACCATTGAAATGTTTTACATAATATCCATTTTAACTCCAAATCTATCATTATAAATTGAAGTTAAGATGGAATGATATAATATTAATTTTTTATTTCAATTTTGTTTTTTGTTTGCTAGTGTGTTTATGACATGTGGGACTAGCTTGTGGTCTAAGAGACTATGACTCTTGGGATCGAAGTTGTCAAAACCTAGACTAAGTTGTACAAACCTTTAACATGCCTAGATTTCATTTTTCTTTTGTGTCTCCTCTTAACTACCATGAACTTCAAACCTAGGACACCTTACAAAATGGAACACTTGAAATCCAATGATAATAACAAGATTTCTTTATATATATATATATATATATATGATGATGATGATGATGATGATGATGATGAACCTCCACAAAGACCAAAATTATCTGTTGGACCTAGAAGGTAAGATATTAGTTGGAATTATTTAATGTTTTATTTCCATGCTCAAAAAGCATCAAAAGAAGTGCTACAAGATCACCATAATTTTGTTAAGTGGTCAAGAAGGATGGTGGTGTGGAACATATTTTAAAATTTAGATCTAATGTGTGTATAAGTTGGACAATCTAAGAGTGGTTTTCATCGTGTCACATAGGTGACAAACTCTTTCAACCCAAGTTGTTTTTAGAAGTGACCAACAACCAATTTCATTATGTAGCTTATAAAAACTTATTATTTTAGGAGTTTTTGTTTTCTTCTTTACACTAACCAAGATAAAGAGAACATTTTGATTTTCAAAATTTGGATTGATCACCTCCTTATGATATCTTAGTTTCCTTTTTCCCTCTAACTCTTTACCACCCCATAAATTCTCCTTAAATTTTGATGTAATAATATTTTTAATAATATCATTTCCATTGAATGATCTCCTCCTTTATCCCCCAATGGTCTAACCAATGTTGGGCATCCTTAGGCCATTCCTTCTTGAGCCAAAGTTGGTGGTTTGGCTAGATTTAGAGACAATTTAGGAAACCTTTTGCCTTTGATCCAGATTTAAACAAGAACGCAACAAATTATAGAAATAACCATAAATATAGAGATGCAACAGAAATAATACTTCATTTCATTAATGTAAAATACTGAAATATGCTTACAAACAAAAATGGAAATGAACTAGCTCGGGCAAAGGTAGCTTATCTTTGAGAAGAGATGTGGCGGCTACATGCCTTTGACCTGCATTACAATGAAGCTCAAGGGCCTTTTTATTATTAAATAATAAGAACAAACCCTAAACAACCAAAACCCTAACCCGAGGAGATGTAACACCAAGAGTTTATGGGCCCTGTTGGGGTTAGTTGGACAACCAACTTCCCAGGGTCGTGACTTGGTCATATTATCTCCATTTGACGCGCATGATACCCCGTTGGAAAGATCTCTTCGAGGACTACGATGGAAAAAATGATTTTCTGAGAAAATCAATGGCAGTAGATTGCCAAAAAAGGTAGTTTACGGCCTCAAAATGGCTCTGTAAGTTTAGGACCCGAAAAACTATTAAAAATAGTAAACTGTGCTACAATTAAGGAAACTAAAAAACTGAAAGAAACAATGGTGGGGGTACAAGTGGAATTGGCGGGTGGGCATCAATATCCACCTGGATCAGTCTTCCATGTTGTTTAACTGCTTCTTATATAAAATATATCTAGTCATAACCATGTTTTCAATGGGGGAAAGACTTGCTTCGATGAGTAGGATAAGATAGAGTGCATTTCCTTTTAATCTTGAGATTGTAGGTTATTAACTACTTTTAGATCTATTTTATCTTCCTCTATGACTCTTTGGAGATACACCAACTCCAATTCTCACATCCATATAACATAGGAAGGGTGATAATAGTCTCAAATAGGAGTTTCTTTTTATCATATATCCAAACATTTCTCTACTTACAATTATTTTCAAATCCATACTATGTTTTCCATCCTCTATTATCCCCTTCTCAATGTTGCAATGTCAGTTGAGCTTGTGATGGATATCAATTCCCATATATTTGGACATAAGAACTTCCTCCAAGTTGTTTTCATGTATGAAATATCACATGTGATATTTTTGGATTTGATTATCATGACTTTTGTTTTCCAAGTATTAACAATCATAGCCATCCTGGCACAAAAATCTCAGAGGTTTCTTAGTTGCTTGTCAATATCATAAGGTCTTCAAGCCAAGAGAACAGTATCACATTAGGGGAATTTTGAGGTCTAAAATCAATCTCCTAAGGAAAAAAATAAAATAATGATCAAAATAAGAAAATAAGAGTCATGAATTTTTAAAGAAAAAAAATGAAACTACTTTTGTTATTGTATTTTGACTTATTTCCTTGTAGGTTCACTCAAATGTTAAGTGTATACCTTCGTTGGATGCAGAAATAAATTCCACATCCGATGTGTACCCATTATGCATACTTCTGAGTAGAAGCACATCGAAAAAAATAAAAATTACATGAAAAAATATGTTCAAGTATGCAGAGTGTTCATATATTTTCAATTTTTTCGATGTGGATCTACTTAGAAGTATACATAATAGGTACTTGTTGGATGTGGAATTTAATTTTGCATCCAATGAGTGTTTACACTTGACATTTGAGTAAATCTACAAGGAGGTAAGCTAAAAATACAAAAAGAAATAAAATTGTTTTCTTCTTTTCCTTCCAAAATATTTTCCCATGAGGATGATATGAGTAATATTAAATCCTATTGGTTCTTTTAAAGTTAATTTTATTAGTACATTTTTTTGTTTTGAGGCTCATTTTTTACCTCAAAATTCCCTTAATGTCAACATAAAGGAGAAAATTTGTGACTATATTGATGTGCATGGGGCCAAAGAAATCTAAATTTTCCAAGCAATATTTTAGCTTATCAATGTACATGCTAAAAGGGGTAGGGGATGAGGGAAATCCTTGTTTGACTTTGATATTACAGTTACTTTCTTCTAACCAAGCTTCAGTGCTCCTAAGCTTGACAATAATGTTCTCAAACAACCTTGTCATAACAACCCTCGGATCAAGAGGAACTATTATCTCTTCTAACCTTTTCCATAGGTTCTTTTGGGAACAGTTTCAAAATATTTTCTAAAAAACAATAGAAGGTATCAATTTTACTATTATGAGACTTCATGCAATAATCTTGGGAGTAATAAACCAGTCCATAGATGAATGATATCTCCTAAACCCAACTTGGCCTTGAGCTCTTTTATCATGGCTTTCAAGTCATAGGCTAATCTTCTTTTCCAAAATAATTTTGTACAACTTAGCTAAAATAGGGATATTCATAATGGTCCTATAATTAAAGGGAATGCTTTCATACCCACTTTTAAAGATAGGAACAATAAGCCTCTGAATCCAAGGTTTAGGGAAGCCTTGTTTGATTGAAAAATTGAAGATCTTGTGCATGTGAGATATTAGGATAGACCTTCATATCTTCAAAATTTCTTTGGTATCGTTCAATGTCCTTATCTTTCCCAATGGTGAGTCACTTAACCCCAAACTCAATGTCTTCCAAAGGAATTATTTCATCTTCTATAGGTACTTTCAAAATGGTGTTCATGTTATTAGTAGATTCATAAAGATTTTTAACGTAGGAATTCTAATTTTTATAGGGAATCATATTATTTTATTAGTTATACAAATAAGAGTTTTCCTCCAAAACTTCCTAGGATCATATTTAAATAGGCATAACAACGTCTCTCTCTCTCTCTCTCTCTCGCTCTTTCTCTCTGTCTCTCTGTCTCTATCTCTGTCTCTGTCTCTGTCTCTCTCTGTCTCTCTGTCTCTGTCTCTCTCTCTCTTTCTCTCTCTCCGTCTCTGTCTCTGTCTGTCTTTGTCTCTCTGTTTGTCTTTGTCTCTCTCCGTCTCTCTCTCTCTCTCTCTCTCTCTCTCTCTCTGTCTTTGTCTCTCTCTCTCTCTCTCCCAAGATCAAGATACATTTACATTCCATTTTCATATTTACCAAAGTGGTTTAGCATATTGTGGCCAAACTAATTCATCTTCTTTTTTGGACCCCTTTTGGGGTGGACTCCTTCCTTTTGTTCCTTCAACTCCTTTGACTCTTTTGGAATTCAAGATCTCATTTTTAACCAACTAATTACCCAAATTCTTGTTCTGTTTCGCTTCTAATTCTCAAATTGTTTTTTGGAGGGTGTCCTTTCTTCCTATGGTTTTTTGTTTCCTGGATACAAATTATGGTTTGCATCTTGTTTCAAGTGATGAATCCTGTGATGGCTGAGCCTCCTTCAATTTTTTCAACTTTAGGGGATTTGGGCTGAGAATCAAATCCCAGCTGCTCAAGCTCATTTTCGCTCATTGGCTCGATTTCATTGACTTCCCCATCTTCTTGATCCGATTCTTCATTTTTTTCAACTTGGATTTTGTTGATTTGAGCCAGGGATTGCTCTGCCCTATTCTTATTCTTCATGATTTTGCAACACTTCAAATGGATTGGAAGATGTTGGGGCATCATTGTTGTTTTATTTTTTTGGGTTCGTTCCGCAACCAATTTCCTATGATTTCCTCCTTTTCTTTGAGTTTGGCACTACTTCTGTGAATGTTCAATTTATTGACCATCGATACATGCAACTTTGGGGAAATATCTAATGAAGTGACCATATTCATGACAATGGAAACATTTGAAGGGTATTTTCTCATAATCTAAGGTTTGACAATGAAACCAGTCTCTTAAGGAAAGGTTTATTTTAGAAGGAAAACCTTTTTCCATATCTACCTCTACATAGATCTTAACACAAGTAAACTCTGACCCTTTCAACTCCACCCTATCCAAGTATTTTCCAACCCAGTTTCTAATTGCCTTAAGGCAATCATCACTCCAACAAGA
Organism: Pinus taeda; assembly: GCA_000404065.3. Taxonomy (NCBI): domain Eukaryota; kingdom Viridiplantae; phylum Streptophyta; class Pinopsida; order Pinales; family Pinaceae; genus Pinus; species Pinus taeda. The sequence continues at coordinate 18,625 of APFE031274444.1, read as the reverse complement.
CAAGGGGATTTGCAACAACTTCATCCATACAAAAATTGCAGTGGGAATATCATCATCGGGGTTGAAATCTAAATGCCACCTATTCAAATGCATACCTCTGGATCGAAAGAAGTAGGAGCCATTTCTGAAGGTCAGATCCCTATTGTCCTTTAATTCAAGCAAAAAGGAAAAATATCCATTCCCACAAGAAAATAATGCATTATTTCCTTTCACCATTCCACAACATGTCTTATCTGTCCAACCTTCCATCGATTAAGGGGATTGCCACATCCCAAAGAATTTCCCAATGAGTGCCTTCTCTAAGTATGCGAGCAAGGTATTTCAGGCACCAAAGTGAAAGGAAACTAATGAAATATTTTCCACCCCCTTGATGAATTTTGATTGTGGTTCTGTTGTTCATGCACGCTTCGACAAAGCTACAACCATGGCCTTGAACACAATCTCCTCAGAATCCTACGTAGAAGAAGATGGGGTAGGGGAAGGCACCCCCTCTAAGGTCTCAATCGCAACATATGAAGTTAAACACATAATTAGAAAAAAATGTTGTAATGATTTTCATTTTTTAAAATTTATTATAAGTGATAGATTTTTATTTATCTTGATTTTATAAGTATAAAAGATAACAATTGCATCAAGGAAAAATGTTAGTTTTCCAATTACTTAAGGGATTTGGAATTAAAGTGTTCCATGAAGATGCTTGCTACGATTAGAGATAGGGAAGAGCCTGTAGTTGTACCCTTGGTTTGCTCACAGAAGGAACTTTTAAAAGAATATAGGGTGGAGGCAAGGAAAATTTGAATCAAGTCAAAGGTTTCAACATCTATCGATTGTGAGATCAGATTTATGGCTTCAAGAACCAAGATTTTAGTGAAAAGGGATACCACGTCAAATTTGACCAAGTTGTCATGTTCATCAACATGGATGTTTTTTGTTTTGTGAATGAAATCAATGAAATATTTAATAAAAGAATAAGTGGAACTGACACATTGTTGAAATTTGATGGCTAAATATCATCCTAGAGAATGGGTCGAGGCTGCCATAGCACTAACAATGGGTCTAAGGGGGGCCCTATGTTTGTCTACTTTTGATTAACCATAAATTTTAGGCATTTGGGGGGTATGAGGAAAAATTTGTTGTTGAATGGAAGTGTCCACAGAGGATGATTTTATGGCTTTAGTGACTAGTTGAGTAATGGAATTTATGGGGTTCTTGGGAAGAATTTTGTCGGAAGAAGAAGAAAGAAGATCCAACATCTTAGATTAATAGTCCTTATTTTTCATAATGACGATAACATTTCCTTTATCATCCTCGAGGACAATAATGTGGGGGTTTTCATTAAGCTTCTTGATGCCTTGGACTTCTTCCTTGGATAAATTTTGCTTGAGGGGCTTACATGACAGAGAATTCTGCTACAACCTTGTCGAATTTCCTCAGCAATGTGAGAGGGAAGTTTTTGGGAAACAAACTCAATAGAGCAAAGAATCTCTTTAGTAGTAATCCTAAGAGGAGCTAGGGAGAAGTTGAAACCTTTCTCCAAAGATGAAGGGTAGAGGTATCAATATCAAGGGATGATAAATTGACTATGGAAGATGGTCGAAAAAGGGGGGGGTGGTGAGGGGGTTATAGGATTCAAACCATTGTTAAATGAGGAATGATTATCAACATGATTATTAATATGAGAAATTGCATTTTAAATGAAGAGAATCCCTTTTATTTAAATGTAGAGAATCAATATTATTTAATTGAACAGAATCATTATTATTTAATTGAAGAGAATCATTATTTCTCATATAAGTATTTGATGGGATATAATTATTATTAAAATTAAAATTGGTGGCAGAATTGTTATAAGTATTATAATAATAGTTAGGTGAGGAAGTATTATTATTGGAAGTTAAAGAATTAAATCTAGTAAAAGGTGTAGAAAATTTAATAAAAAATTAGAGTTCAAAGAGTTAGACTGATGTAATCAAGGGTTGATGGTATGAAAAGACAATCGCTGAGAGTTGGGGTTTCTTTGAGATGAGGTGTTGTTTCCCGTGGGATGATATTTGGTACATGGAGACCATTGAGGATCGATACCAATATGAGGGGGGGACTCGATAATAGGATTGGGTTGACTGGTGGTCAAGTCCAACTCAGGGTATGAGGAATGATGCAGTCAAATGGAGCTTGAGGAGGATTTGAATTTCAGTTCGGGGAGGAATGAAAAGAAGAATCCATCGAGTTAATGTTGGCATACTACGTTGAACAACATTGTAGATGAGAGATGGAACATATGGTGAGGAAGGCCTGTAGAGAGCTACAATGAGAGCTCAATACTGTACTATAATGAGGATGAGGGGATTCCACATGGACCTTGAAATATTTACATGTTAAATCCGACCCAAGTTGATTTAAGACATCATGACATCTAGGCTCTTTAGAACAAGAGGTATAAGGATTTACAACCTAGGTACTAATATTATGGTGCGAAAGAGAATTGAGAGACGTATTGAGCTAAGCAGACTAAAGCTTAGTGAATTTTTGTACTTGATTTTTAGTGAAATATTAAAAGTAGATGTTGCAAAGATAAAGGAGCAAAGTTCAATTATAGCCCATAGATCAGTTCGAATAAGAGAAGAGAGCTTAAGGTGAATAAAAGAAATTTTAAGAGATAATTTGTTCAACTCATACTTGGTAAAATGGATTTAAGCCCGAAATCCATTTTAGCACGATGTCAAAATGTAGTTGTATCTCCTTGCAGACTGACCTTACTGTGGTATCGATCTCTCACTATAGCTCTCCACAAGCCTCCCTTGTCATGGGTTTTGGCTCTCATCTATAGTGAGATTTGATGCAGTCTACCAACATTAACTCAATGGAATCATCTTTGCATTCCTCCTCCAGCTACAATTCATAGTCCTCCAGCTCCATTTGATTGAATCATTCCTCATACCCTGAGTTGAAACTGTCACATATAGGAATACATTTTGACAAAATAGTATGGTGGTATGGATAACATCAGACAGACCATCGAAAATTACAAGAATAATGTTAATTGTATTTATTTATTTTTGTCTAATCCACTATTGTTCGTCAATCTTACAATGCATCATCTCTACATTGATGTAATTGCGGCGGTTCTCCTATTTCGTCGTAAGACCAAGGACAAGTAAATTCGACGAGACTCTCCTGTCCGTTGAGCTATTGAAATGACCAATCACTTTTTTTGACTAGTCAAACTTGATATGGTCAATGAACATCAAAATTATGTTGATAAATAAATTTATAAATTTTTTGCATTTAGGAGACATTACATTCAAACAGTCTGTCACTTTTTTTTGACTATTCAACCTTGACTTGGTCAATGAACGTCAGAATTCTAACCATACAAAAATTTATAAATATGTTCAGTTTAAGAGATGTTGCAACATTTTTGCTATAACTACAACAATTCTAAAAATTTATAAGGTCTTGTTTTCAAGCACAAAACATATTTATTTTAATATATATCATTTCAATTACAAAAATATAATAGATCTAATACACCACTAAATTTTATAACACAATTCTTGCATAATTTTTTGTGGGGAAGAATGTAAAAAAAAATAGTAGGGAAAAAAATGAAGGGGATGATGGAAGATGTTATTTCACTTGAGCTAAATTCTAGAGCTTATTTTTGTAAGAGTTTTAAAAGAAGCAACTAAAAGACATCGTAGGGGACATGGGCACATAGAAGGGGTACTGAAGGAATACCGTCTCTTGGTAAGCTATATATTCAATATATATTATCTTTATATCAATCGTGTTTGTGAAATTTTATATTGTTATAATATTTTTTATGCAAACTAATTTTTCATGATTGTTTGACTGTCAAGTTGGCCCCATAGATGTCTGAATGTGCCAGGTAGTAGTATAAGTGACATTGTACAAGCTAAGGAACACAAACCGAATATTGAAGATCAAGTTAATGATCCAATGGAAGAAGATGACAATAATAACATAGATCAAGATGATGGGACAAATTAATTTGATCCAAGATTTGTTAGCTCGATTGATCAATGATCAAGATGAGGACAATGATGATATTTTTGATGTACCTCTACTAGAAAAGGAAACAACACCATTTTATGAAGGCTTAAAGCAAATCTTCTGACTGCTACATTATTTTTGGTTAAACTAAAGGTTTTGAATGGTTTTTCAAACACTTTTATGACACATATCTTAAGGTATATAATATGTTTCATCACATATTATAAACAAATATTATTATTATTATTTATTTATTATTATTTTATTTTTATTTTTATTTTATTTTTATTATTATTATTATTAATATTATTATTTATTATTTTCATTATATTTATTTATTATTATTATTATTATTATTATTATTATTTTCAGTGTTAAATAATTTGTAAAGTAAGAATGCAATATTTATGATCAATACTCTTTACACTAACTAGTGATTTTTTATGTTTTATATTCTTAGGTTAATTTTTGTTACCATTGTCAAATATGTTACCTCGCACATATCGAGATTTATTTGCCATTATGAAAGAAATTCCTAATGATCATATTATATTTTTGATGGATAACATGCATTGAAAACAAAGTGCCCACAATGTCATAGCAGTAGATATCAAACTGATCAAATAACAAAAAAGGTGCCTCAAAAGGTTCTTCTTCATATTCCCATAATTCCAAGTTTGGAGTGATTATGCAAGTACGAAAGCATAGCATAGTTTATGGATTACCATGCATGGAAGAGAAGTGGAGATGGTGTTCTTCAAATTACTGCAGATGGTTATACATTTATGGAAATTGAGGAAAAATGGTTGTGTTTTAAAGATGAGCCTTGTAATGTTAGGCTTTCATTGACAGTTGACGGTGTTAATCCATTTGGAGAGCTCAGACCTATTTAATCAGCGTGCGTGGCCAATTTTTATTATCAACAATAACCTTCATCCTTGGATGTCAATAAAGAGCAAGCACATAATGTTGAAAATGATTGTTTCAAGTATTTGTTTACATTAATTTTCTAAATAGAATAACATTTTCAATTGTCTTGTATGTTGCATTATATGTTATATTTATTTATTTATTTATATATACATATCATGATATTAATTATGTGTAATTTAAAACAATTAGGTAAGTACCAAGATCAGAATGCATAGATCGAGCCTCTTATCAATGAGTTAATAAAGTTATGGGTCAACATCACTATGCATGGTGTCTATAAACCAATAAGGCGAAGTCAAATTCAACTCCATTAAATACTTGTATGGACAATTCATGATGCTCAAGGACTAACATATTTTGTGGTATGTAACCATGTTCTAATATTACACTTAAATAACATATAATCATTTGAAGACATCCTGCATGTTTTTTAAATAATCCCTTCATATAATTTATATTAATCCATCTATTGCATGTTTGCAAACAAAGGGTAAATTTGCATGTCCAGTTTGTGGTCCTAAGACAAAATATTGTTGTTTAAAATTTTTAGGAAAGGAGGTGCTTGATGAGTATATGCATTTCCTCTCTAAGAACCATAGCTATCGTACTACTGAAAAACATCTTTTCAATCGGAAAGAAGTGATCCAATGGATTAAAATAGTGCTCAAAATTCAAAGTGTGCAACATAGCTCAAAACCTAAATGACTGGATAGATCTCGACGATCTGAACACAACACAAATCGTTTCACTCAAATCTGACATCAGATGCTCCCGTAGTCGCATTTTGATCGGTTTGGAAAACAATTAAATTTTTTGGAAAAAGGCTTGCAGGTACACCCACTCAATAGTCTATACAATAACAGGGCATTTGATTGGGTTGACTGTGTATTTTTTTGGGCCTATGAATGATTTCCACTTGTCATCATTTGATTGGTTGTGGCATGGTGAATTTTTATTGGTTAATGGTTGTGCTTGGGTGGACCAATTAAGAGGAGCCACATGGGTCAATCCTTGGTTGCCACGTGGCATCCTAATGGCCAGTTAAAATTTTATTGGAGGGTGAGTAGCCCCCCCACGAGATTCGAACTTCAGATAAAGTACCAAGTATCCAAGGCCAGCAACACCGCGCCACTGGGTTTCTTATTTAAATAAAGTTGGAGGATTCTATTTAAAGTTGCATTAATGCACATATGGGGAAGGGGTTGGGCTAAGCCCTAGCCCTTAGCCACCACTTTGCCACAAGACCGCGGGAGTGGGGCCAAGGGCTAGGGCCTAGCCCATCCCTCATGGTCCTTTGGAGAGTCATATGCTGCAACCGTAATCGAGAGTGCAAAAGGAGACGAGGGCTAGCCACAAGGAGCTAACCCCAAGCCCTATCGGGCCAGAATGTGAACAACAACGCATGACCAAGCGAAGAACATAGAAGGGGGAAACCCAAGGACACATGCATAACATAGAACCAAGGGCACGCATGGAGACAGGGGCTAGAAAGAGCCCCCAAATTTCGACACCTTTCGCGGTCATATGGCTACCATGCGACTAGGAATTTCAGGACTAGGGGCTTAAAGGCGCCCTTAACAGTCCTAAAAAATCACCCACCAAGCGGGAATGTGGGCCAATTTTGCACTTTGTTTCTACATTTTGGGAGCTCAAGCTAGGTTTAGGCTGAATTGGAGGATGGTTAGCTGTAGAATATGAGAAAATGAAGAAACAAGCATAACGTTCTCAGTTTTTTTACCAAATGAGGTGCAAAAAGAACCAAAATAGGGGGTTTTGACAATTTTGGATCGATTGGAGACATCATTTCTTCTATTTGAGCTATTTAAAGCATGTAAACACACTTTTGAACATTTTTAATGAAAGAGGCCTTACATTGGAAGTTGGACCAGGAGATGTAGCCGAAGAGAGGGGTGAATTGCTTTATCACGCTTTGTGTTATGTGTTTTAGATATGCTTATTTGTCTCTGTTTGGCTGTAAAATTTACTTGTGTATGTGTTTATTAAATTTATCCTTTACCCAACCGCAGAGGTTTGGTCTTGTGGCCAACGGACAATCTGCTAAGTCGTCCGTGCCACTGTGCAGGTCACGAGTTCGAGTCTTGTCTTAATTGAGGGCCATCCTTGGGAGCTGGGCGGTTCCTCCTAGAGGTTATAGTGGCAGCTGGTGGGATTCGACCTCATGTAAAGCGAGTACAATATCACCACCATTGTCGATTCTGCTAGTCACCAAAAAAAAAAATTATCCTCTACCCAAAACATATATAAATTTAACTTGCAAATTGTTTAAAATATTCAAGTTTACACATTTAGATCATTTTGGTATCAAAGCAACAAGTTATTGCAAATATTTGATTTATTTGCAAGTGTTCTTTTTATGCTTACAAGGTTGAAGCTCAAAAGAGGAGAAGGAGAATTTGTGGAGCCAAATCTCACATTGTTTTAAGGAGAACAAACACACCTCAAGATTTAATAGTCATGACACATGAAGAAGGTCTTGAATATATGTTTGCAGATGAGAAGACTTTAAGAAAAACATTCTTTGAGATGTCAAAGATGGTTAAGGTTTTGTATGAGGAGAGGATTTCTATAATGTATGGAGAGAGCTCAAAACCTCACGGAGGAAAAGGGGACAAGCCTCCAAAAGGGAATGGAGGGAATGGTGACAAACCACCACCTTCACCTCCATCATCATCATCATATTCATCTTCATCCTCCTCTTCAACTTCTTCTACCCTTTCACAAACACATCCAAATTCCCCAAAGGGTCATTGTAAAATTCCTTTGCTTAAGCTTGGCATTACATTTGAATTGCCTATGTACAATGGAGAGGTAAATAAAAAAATATTAGATAATTGGATTCATCATATTGAAGTGTATTGCAACATACAAAGATTCAAAGATGATGAAACCAAAATTCAACTTGCTTCTCTTAGATTGGAAGGTGCAACACTAATTTGGGGGGAAGCCAAAACTCAATAGGACATGAAGAAACATGGGAAGATTTTATCCTCTTGGAATGATTTTGTTGTTGCAATAAGAAGGCCATTTTATCCACTAGCATACCTGTAGAAAGCTATTATGGATTGGTAGAACTTTAGGCAAGCTAAAGGGAAAAATGTGCAATCTTATACTCAAGAATTTAGGAAAAGGGCTTTGATTTTTGGTATAGATTTTTCATCACAAGATAATTTTCTCAAATGTATTGGAGGATTGCATAGTTATTTGATACATACCATTCTCATGTTTAACCCTACAAAACTAGATGAAGTTTTTGTTCAGGCAACTCATTTAGAGGCAAGAGGGAAAAATGTTTCTAAAGAAACTGGTGAGAGTTCCTTTGAATTTGGAGAAAAAAGAAAGGGTAAGTCTTCAAATTGTCTCAATGACACTCAAGATGAAAAAACAAGAATAGAGATTTTCCACATTATATTTATTTCAAAACATACCAAGATAGATACACTGTTTAATAATGGTTCACAAGCAAATCTTATCTCAGAAGACATTGTCAAGAAGTTGAATTTAGAAACCATTCCTCATCCTAGACCTTATCCTTTAGGTTGGATATGTGACAATGCAAAATTGCATGTGACAAAAAGATGTAAACTAAAATTTGCAAACACTGAAACTTTCTAGATGAGGTAGAGCTTGATGTAATTCCAATTGATATATGTGGTATTGTTTTGGGAAGCCCATATCTATATGATAGGAGAGCTATTTTTCACTGCCATGAGAACAAATATCATTTATTCAAGAATTGGATTGAGTACATTGTTAGAGAACACTACAAGAAGTTGAATACATCTCTTGTAAATGCGGGACAAATGAGGAGGATTGTTAATGCTAGTCAAAACTTTGCATTATTAAAGATCAAACATGAAGGTGTTGAAGAATCTAAAACCTTTCAAGGATATGAATCAAGTTTGAAATATGATTTCATTGATGTTTATAATTCATGTGATAAGATGTTTCAGGAGTCTAACATGTTGCCTCCTAAAACAAGTAAACAAAATGAAGTAATTTGTAGCATCATGCATCATTGTTGAATATTGGTGCAAACAAGATGCCAATGTTAGAGAGTGCATAGGTCACAGGGAAAATGAAAAATAAAATTGAGAAAGAGGACATTGGTTCCAAAACATATTCTTGAGGGTTTCATAATGTGTTAGCTTTGAAAAGGGATGGCGCATGGCGATGTCGATCACATTTTGTAAAGAGTCGAGCCAAGTACAAGGCTAAACATGGTAAGCAACATCATGATGACAATGCTCAAGGTGAGAATAATTTGAGATTGTTTAAGTTTCCTTTTACTGGAGACTGAGGAGGGAATGTGTTTATTCCTTCAAAGGAATTTTTTTTTCTACATATTCTAGGAGATTGCAGCAAGATGTCATCTATGAAAGCAAGACAAGGACTCAAAAATCAGGGAAAATGATGTATTTTGATGAAAAGCTCAAAATGAAAAATTCAAGAAAAGTTCAGTGGATTGAGGATGAAAGGGTGAGGGAACTATAACCTCATCTATTTTTTGACTAATAAATAGATTTTTGAGGTCCAAAATCTTTCAATGCGGAAGAGTGATCTAGTGGATCAAATTAGTGCTGAAAATTCAAAGTGTGCAATAGATCTTGAAACCTAAATGAGATCTGAACCCAATGGAACTTGTTTTACTCAAATTTGACGTCGGATGCTCCCAAAATCACGTTCTGATCGATTTGGAAAACAACTAAATTTTTTGGAAAAAGGGTTGTAGATATACCCAATCAACAATCCGTACGTTGATTGGGCATTTGACTGGGTTGACTATGTATTTTGGTGGGCCTATGAATGACTACCACTTGTCATCGTTTGATTGGTTGTGGCATGGTGAATTTTTATTGGTTAATGGTTGTGTTTGGGTGGACCAATTAGGAGGAGCCATGTGGGCCAATCTTTGGCTACCAAATGGCCTCCTAATGGCCAATTTAAATTTTATTAGAGGCCAAAATTCCACCCACAATATTCGAACTCGAGGCCAAGTACCAAGTAACCAAGGCCAACACCATTGCGCCACTGTGTTTCTTATTTAAATAAAGTTGGAGGGTTCTATTTAAAGTTACATTAATGCACATATGGGGGAGGGGTTGGGCTAAGCCCTAACCTCTAGCCACCCCTATGCCCTAATCACTTTGAGCTCCACTTTTTATACCTACCAATATAAAAACCCTTTACCCCCTATTATATGATCAATATATTATGTCATTTTTTCCTCAATATATATTCCCCAATATGAACCCACGTGGTATGATATTGCTCTGCCAGTGAAGCCCCATGGGGCCAACCAACCAACCCCAAGACCTATGGGACCTCAATGTGACCAAAAAAATAGAGAGTAGAGGAGGGGTCAGCCCAAGGACACATGCACAACATAGAACCAAGATCGTGCATGGAGACAAGGGCTAGACAGAGCCCCCAAATTTTGGCACCTTTCATGGTCATATGGCCGCCCTGAGACTAGGAATTTCGAGACCGGGGGCTTAATGGTGCCCTTAACGGTCCTACAAATTCGCCCACCAAATGGGAAGTAGGCTAGAATTGTGTACTGTGTTAGCATTTGGGGTGCTCAAGCTTGGTTTAGGCTGAATTGGAGGATGGTTAATTGCAGAACTTGGGAAAATGAAGAAACATGCATAACTTTTGTAGTTTTTGACCAAATGAGGTGTAGAAAGAAGCAAAATAGTGGTTTTTGACCATGATGGATCCATTGAAGACATCAGTTCTACTTTTTGAGCTATGTAAAGCATGTAAACACACTTTTGAACATTTTTAATGAAAGAGGCCCTACAATGGAAACTAGACTAGGAGATGTAGCCCAAGAGAGGGGTGAACTCCTTTATCATGCTTTGTGTTATGTGTTTCAAATATGCTTATTTGTCTCTTTTTGGCTGCAAAACTTGGTTAAAATTTACTTGTGTATGTGTTTAGTAAACTAATAATCTACCCAAAACACATATAATTTGAACTTGCAAATTGTTTAAAATCTTTAAGTTTACGCATTCAGATCAAGAAGAGAATGGATTTAAACCATGAAGGATAACATATCACCTATGGAAGTTGGTATATAACAGAAATTGTCGAGGTGCACAATTTATTGATGTATCATATATGTAATGTTTTGAATTTTTATTTTTATTGAATTTATTTTACTATATTTGATAATTATTGTTGTGTTTTCTTCTATTGTTCATCAAGGTTGTGAATGTATTAATAATGGACTTCCATAAGGAATGAAAAGTTATCCCACTCAATTTATGAGGTTTCCCTACTATGACGACCTAAGAATAGCTCATTTGTTTGATATAATACATATTGGGAAGAATGTGACAAAAACATTGTGGCGAATTATAGATGGTAAGAGGGATAAAGAAAAATCATCGAAATTTGTGATGACATTCAGAAAGATAATCATGTAATGAAAAGTGGGATCCAATCAAATTGTGGTGGAGACTGAAATAGCCTTCCATGATTATTAATAGAGAAGCAAAGTGATGATGTAAAAGAGGTCATTCAAATAATTGAATTTCTCACAAGTTTTTCTTCAAACATAAATATTATCTTAATAAAGAAAGGTGACTTTGGCGGGGTAAAAACACATGATTAGAATACCTTCATTAAGTTAATTATTTTAACGTATATATTTATATATTGTTATACATCTTGATAGGTTTTTTATACTTTGGATTAACCAAACAATGGTTCATTTTTATTGTTACAGTATGTTCTACCTTTATCACTCCTAAACAAATTCGACAACAATGTTAAACAAGTTACATATGATCTTGGCAAATACATGAGGTAAGTAGTGATTTATATGCAAAGTGTTTTTTCAATTTGTTGTTCAACTTAATGACATGTGTTTTACTTGTAATGTAATATATTATGTTTTGTTGAAACATGTTATTTACTTGCATCATCTGTAGATGGTTTCCATTGAAAGAAATACATAAAGAAGATATAAAGTATTGGAGGAGAAAAATTTCTTAGCTAATGTATGAAATGCAAAATTGTATACACAAGGTCAATGTGGATGGTGTAGAGGCACTTGAAATCATTGAAGACTTTCTTTAGACAAAGAGCATGTCAAGAGGGTTCTATGGTAAAGGGATATATAGTATATCAATACATGGTGTATATTAGTTAGTATATTCCTAAATTAGCAACACATATGCATGTGGATCGCATCTAGTATGTGAATTCCATCAAAAAATTTGAAGGGGAGAACCTATTAGCGAAAGGTATAATGAGAAAAATGAGAGGTAATTAAATATTTGCAGAGATTTATAATACATATAAATTTTAATTTTTATGTAGATCATACTTATTTATTTTTTATTCTTTAATAAATTATTAATATTGACCATGGTAACCAATATTTATTGGTGAATTATGATTTTATGATATAGTTGGTCGAGAGTGAGACATACTACATATGTACATTGCAAACAATCTTGACTGAATGAAGGTATGGATTGAAAGATGTATATTACGTGATGGTAGGTTATCATGGGAAGGGGTATCCACATTACTTATAGAAGCTCATCATAATTAATATTCCAGTCTTACACAAAGGGAAATTGATTTAGAAAATGGTTTGAAAGATAATAGGCAAGCATGCATTTTCATCCCCGCGATATTTTATTAAGTTATTTTATAAAGTATTAATGTGAATGTAGGTGTGTGTGTGTGTGTGTGTGTTTCATATGTTTTCCAAGTTATATAAATATGTTTACTATTTGAAAATTCCTTTTTAATGTGTTCGACATATTGTAGTTGAAACACCACAAGGCTATAAGGTACAATGGCCGTAAATTTCACATCAAAAAGTTGGATAAAAATAGGAAATTTTCTAATTTTGGGATAAATATAGTCTTCTAGGTCACTACTGTTTCCTCTAGACATCAAGAAGTCTTTGAAAATCAATAATATGGGTATTTGGATGACATACTTGAGTGTATCCTTCAGATTGGTTATGTTCAATGTCAAATGCTACAAGCTACAAATGAATGAACATGATCTTGATATAACTTCTACTTAGCATGATAACAAATTTACGATGGTTAATACAAGGTCATTTGAGCCAAGACTATATCTCTATGTTCTTCCAAGCTAATGTGAATAGGTCTTTTACTTAGATGTTCCAGGTAGAGAGGGTTGGTTATATGTTGTTAGATATGATCCAAGAGGAAGACCAGTAAATTATAATACAACGAAAGAAGATGATATTGAAGAAGAATATGATGTAGAGAAGCAATTAGTTCATGTGTCAAATGAAGACATCGAAGAAGTTGAAGGAGATCTTCAAGCCAATTTTCTAGATGAAGATGATATTGACGTTGTACTGTCAAAGAACTTGAAGAAGTCACCAAATGTAGGAGACAAAGTTCCTCATGATGATATAGATGATAATATGATTATAAATAATGACATTGATGATGATGTTGATATGTCCAAACCTTTCAACATCAATTCTGAATCGGACAATATAGATGTTGAGCTGGATGAAGAATGAGATTAATGATATGAAAATGTTGAAATGTAAGAGGTATGTGTTTATATGTTTTAAATTGATTTGTTCTCTTTCATTTACCTTAAATTCTTGTTTTCTTATTTTGTGGCTATGCTTGATTCTTACTATTTCGCTTTCAAATATTTTATAATAGATAAATTGGGTATTGCGGAATTGAGAGTGTTGTGCGGGGGGCAGGAGCCATATGAGCTTCCACCTTCACATGGTTGGCCTTGTTTAGTAGATAATATATTATTCTTGGAACTAAGAGAAGCTCATTTAGGTTTATACCATCACCTCCAATTTTAACTTTGGTTTGTCTAACAATTTTCAAGGTTTTCCATTTACCAATTAGTGGAAATTATTCTTTAATTAATTGACCCCATAGATAGGGGGTTATGAATGGGTCCAACTTTGATTTTTTTTAGTTTGTGTTTGTATGCATTGAAATTTGAAATGGTTATAGTAGATGGATTTTTTAGTGACATGGGAGGGTTTTGAGACTCAAATATGGCTCACAAAAAGAATTTGACAATCAAAAGAAAAAATTATAGCATAAATGTCAAGGAGACGAAACTATTTAATACTTTTTAGTGTCCTTATCATGGTATGTATTTAGCCCTGAGGGTTAGCTCAATTGGTCGAGTACTCATAATTAAATTTTCTAGTAAGAGGTCATGGACTCAATTCTCTCGATGCTCTCGAGGTCAGGTAAATGTTCAATTCACTTAACATTTACCAATCAATGGAAATTATGCTTTAATTAATTGACCCCACACAAAGGGGTTTATGAATGGGACCAACATTGAATTTTTCTTAGTTTGTGCTTGTATGCACTAGATTTTGACATGGTTATAATACATTCATGCATTGATAGTATGGGATGGCTTCGAGACTCAAATACATCTGACACAAATAATTCAAAAATCAAATGACAAAATTATAACATAAATATGAAGGAGATGAAATTATTTATTTTTATTTAGTGTCCTTATCATGGTATTTATTTAGCCGTGAGGGTTAGCTCAATTGACCAGTACCCATTGTTAAATTAAGCACCATCATTTGATATTGAGAGGTTATGGGTTCAATTCTATAGATGCTTTTAGGGTCATGTAAATGTTCAATTTACTTGACATTTACGAATTAGTGGAAATTATGCTCTAATTAATTGACCATGCATAGTGGGCGTTGTGAATGGGGCCAATGTTGATTTTTATTTTCAGTTTGTGCTTGTATGCACTAAAATTTGACATGGTTATATTAGATGCAGGCATTAGTATCATGGGATGCTTTCGAGACTCAAATATGACTCACACAAAGAATTCAACAATCAAACGACAAAATTATAACATAAATGTCAAGGAGATGGAATTATTTATTATTTTTTAGTGTCATTATCATGGTATGCATTTAACCCTAAGGGGTTAGCTTAATTGGTCGAGTACCGATCGTTAAAGCACCTTAATTTCTATTGAGAAGTCACAGGTTCATGGTTCAAAACAAACAAGGGATCGGGGGAGCACATTATGTATGGTAAGGGACATGGGCATGTTACCCCTATCAACGTGCCCTAGTAGTACCCGTTCTACCAAAGAGTTGGAGCGATTGACTAAGAGATTAATGATCTCCACCAAGATGAAATAAGGAAAAAGGAATAACTTCCAAGCATCATAATTCATTATCCAATTCAACTCATGGTCACTACTGTCATGTCAAATACATTGTGTTAACATTTAATATGAAGTAATGACAAGTGTATCTCATGTGTGTCAAGCTAAGCATGATACAAAAGGCATATGTAGGAAATTGTCTAGGAAAATCCTAAATGTCATCATTAGGACCATTGTTTGTGATGTGGATCATCAAAGAAAAAACATCCTCTAGTAACCCCTAGATGTGAGGGGGTAACATAGTATACATAAGGGTATATCCCCACAATTTATTACCATAGCACCAAAGTTTAACTTGGATAATGTCTCAACATGGTTGACCAAATATGACTTGTTTCAAACATTTTTTATACATGATAATGTGGTGTGAAAAAAAAAAGGAGAAGGCATTTCCCTTGCTAATCCAAGTTTAAATCTCACTAAGGTATGTTCAAAGATGAAAGTGGCGAGGGTGCCTTTAAGCCCATTTACGAACACATGTGAGGTGCATATAAGTGATATAAATCAATGATTTATCATAGTGGGATCCAAGCTTGACTTGGATAGTGTCCCAATACAAATCATCAAAGAGATGTTGTAATATTTAACATTTTCACTAAGTCAAAAAAAATGATTTAAAATAAAAATAAAAAAAATTATTTAAATTTCAAATATGAATATTATATGTGTGTGTATTTATGTGTCTATGAAAATCCATTGTGTCAACTATATTTGACAACACGAGAGAACCATATTAAAAACAAGTGGAGCGCCAAAGCACCTAGTTAAAAATAAGTGGAGCACCAGAGCAGTAGAAAAGTATTACCAAGGAGTATTATACGAGAAATGGTAGTAAGCACTCTATAATTTCCTTTTATTTTGACATTGTTCTTCTTCTTTGCTTTCCATAATTATCTTGGGTTATTTAAGTTCATGAATAAGATCAAGGATCTTTTAGAATGATAAAGGATCAGGTCATTCAAAGGGTTTTTGTCTCGATTCTGTATTCAAACCCTTGGTTTTTGTGTTCAAATTTTTCATCTTCCTCACATTTTAAGAAAGAATTTGATGGTGATTATATGTAAAGAAGAAGCATCAACACTTTGAATCTAACATTATTGATTAGGGGCTCATGTCCCAAGTGTCGAAAAATGCTCAAAATTGAAAGTGCTCAAAATTATCTTGAACCTAAATGATCGGATAGATCTTGTCCTCCCAATTCTAGCGCCGCAAACGGTTCGAAAAATGGTCGCCGTATGTGAAAGTTATGGCAAAAACAAAATCGCCCAATGACTCTTAATTTTTGAATTTTAAAAAAAAATAAAAAAAAAAATATTCCACGAAATATTCCTTGGAATGGGCCAATCAAAAGCTACCACGTGGCAAGCTCAGAGGCTGCCACGTGGCTCAGGGACGTAGGCAATGGAGCGCATATGTTAAAACCTGGCGGGGTTGGGGATTGAACCCCCGACCTATCTCCAACAACTCCGCTGTTTTACCAAGGAGCCACATTGTGTTCATTGAAATGTTAACGGAAATATTGCTATTTAAAGTTTAAATGTGGCAGGTGGCAAAATTTGGGGGGCCAGCCCTCCCACACCATATGACCATGCCCCAAGAACCAAGGGCCAACACATAACCGGGCACGTAATCCAAGAAAAACCGCCAAGCAATCAATCTGTTCACATGCGCAGTTTCAGCCGGCGGTTTAGGCGAAGATGGCGGGATTTTGGGTGGTGGCGCCAAATTTGGTGGGTGCCCAGATTTGGCGGAGCTCCACTAAAGTTAGCTGGAGTCCTTTTAGGGGAAACTGGCAGTTTTCATTAAATGGCCATAACTTTGGCTAGGAAAGGCGGTTTTGGATGATTTATTTTTTTTTGATTTTGGGTATTTTGGATGTTCTGAAGCCATTGGCATAGGTCTTTCAGCCATCATAGGTCATTTACACAGGTTTTGGAGCCGTGGAAGTTCTAGGAGCCACGAGGGCCCAGTGTTGTGAGAACTGTTTCAGGTTGCAGGTATCCATTGGAGGTGAGCCAACAGTCAATCCTGAAGGATTCATGTGTTGTGAATCTGATTTTACAGTCTATTTCACCTGTAGAGACTTATATTCAGCTGTAATTTCATTTTGAGCATTTAATTAAAATGAGGACTGACCCATTTGGGGCCCTCGGACCCAGTAGATGTAGCCCAGGAGGGGTGAACTGCTTCATCAACTTCTTTTGCATCTGTGGTTGATTTATTTTGCAGAACAAATTTGTTTTTATGTGTTAAGCAGTAAAAGGAAATAATTCTGCTATGCTTGAATGGATCATGAACATCTGAAAACTTCATTTGTTTCTTTACTGCAAGACTTGGGAATGTTTTAAACATGTTTACTACTGAATTGAATACCTTGCAAACCTTTTTCAAGTAGTTTCAAATTCAGATTAAGTTGGTATCAGAGCTATGTTGTTGTTTCTTTGTATAAAAAACAGTCAAATAAGCTATAGACAGAGCCTGAAACGAGCCAAGAACCCTTCGAAATTCTCTTGTTATACAATTGCAAAGTAGATAAATACTCTTTCAGTCAATCTTTGGTGTAGTTGTCTTTTGATTGTTTTTGTGCAAAGATCTTCTAATTGTCTTGCAAGTATTGATGCTTACCAGGTTGAAACTTAAAAGAGGGGAAGGACACTTGACTAGAGAACGGGAGAATCCTCAGTCAAGGAGGAAGGCCAGAGAGCCATCACCTTCACCTTCAATTTCACCCTCAAGAGTCTCAGCAAAAGCTTCAAGAATGTCTGAACATGAAAGAGAAATTCCTCAAGACACAGATCCAAGAGAAGAAGAAAGATTGTTCAGAAAGGCTTTCTTGGACCTCACTGAAATGGTGATGATATTGTACCAAGAAAGAAATGAGAAATTGGCTGGAGAAGGGTCCAAACATCCACTTGAAGGAGAGGGTTCTTCAGGGGGTAAGAAGGATGATGATCATTCCAAGAAAGGACATGGAGGTAATGGTGATCCACCACCCCCATCGTCACCTCCTTCCTCTTCATCCTTGTCTTCTTCTTCTGTGCATAAACATAGATCCTCTGGAAAAAGTCCTTTTTTGAAGCTTGATGTAAAATTCGAATTGCCTATGTTTAATGGTGAAGTGAATGCAGAAAATCTTGACAACTGGATTAGGCAGTTGGAGGTTTACTTGAGGATCCAGAACATGCATGATGATGCCACAAAGATTCAGTTGGCTTCTTTGAGAATGGATGGAGCAGCATTGGTCTGGTGGGAGGCTAAGACCAAAGAGGAGATCAAGAAATTTGGTAAGGTTACCTTAACATGGACTGACTTTCTGTTAGCCATTAAAAAACAATTTTATCCTCTTGCTCACATGCAGAAAGCCATTATGAACTAGCAAAATTTCAGACAACTTAAGGGTCAGAATGTCCAAGACTACACCCAAGAATTCAGGAGAAGAGCTCTTTTGTTAGGGGTAGATTTA